>CM060069.1:4364715-4547923 GCA_030533445.1 Cyprinodon diabolis | reverse complement strand
AAATCAACTTTATATTGTTAGTTTTCAGCTCTAGATCATTGCCAGAAAAGATCATGGCTATATCATCAATGGTTTGTCTGTTACAGCTAGAGAGGCCATATTGACCTTATCTCACTGTGAAAAGAGCGTTTTGGCCTCAACCTTCTGATTTGAAGCTTGGAACCAAAAACATCTGCTCAAATCTACTTTATATTGTTAGTTTTCAGCTCTAGATGATTGTCAGAAAAGATCATGGCTGTATCATTAATGGTTTGTCTGTTACAACTCCAGAGGCCAAAATGGCATTATCTCACTGTGAAAAGAGCGTTTTTTTCCTGAACCTTCTGATTTGAAGCTTGGAACGAAAAACATCTGCTCAAATCTACTTTATATTGTTAGTTTTCAGCTCTAGATGATTGTCAGAAAAGATCATGGCTGTATCATTAATGGTTTGTCTGATACAACTCCAGAGGCCAAAATGGTATCATCTCACTGTGAAAAGAGCGTTTTTGGCCTCAACCTTCTGATTTAAAGCTTGAAACCAAAAACATCTGCTCAAATCTACTTTATATTGTTAGTTTTCAGCTCTAGATGATTGCCAGAAAAGATCATGGCTGTATCATTAATGGTTTGTCTCTTACAACTACAGAGGCCAAAATGACAATATCTCACTGTGAAAAGAGCGTTTTGGCCGCAACCTTCTGATTTGAAGCTTGGAACCAAAAGCATCTGCTCAAATCTACTTTATATTGTTAGTTTTCAGCTCTAGATGATTGCCAGAAAAGATCATGGATGTATCATTAATGGTTTGTCTGTTACAACTCCAGAGGCCAAAATGGCCTCATCTCACTGTGAAAAGAGCGTTTTGGCCTCAACCTTCTGATTTGAAGCTTGGAACCAAAAACATCTGCTCAAATCTACTTTATATTGTTAGTTTTCAGCTCTAGATTTTTGCCAGAAAAGATCATGGCTGTATCATTAATGGTTTGTCTGTTACAGCTAGAGAGGCCATATTGATCTTCTCTTACTGTGAAAAGAGCGTTTTGGCCTCAACCTTCTGATTTCAAGCTTGGAACCAAATACATCTGCTCAAATCTACTTTATATTGTTAGTTTTCAGCTCTAGATGATTGCCAGAAAAGATCATGGCTGTATCATTAATGGTTTGTCTGATACAACTCCAGAGGCCAAAATGGCCTTATCTCACTGTGAAAAGAGCGTTTTGGCCTCAACCTCATGATTTGAAGCTTGGAACCAAAAACATCTGCTCAAATCTACTTTATATTGTTAGTTTTCAGCTCTATTTTATTGCCAGAAAAGATCATGGCTGTATCATGAATGGTTTGTCTGTTACAGCTAGATAGGCCATATTGAGCTTCTCTCACTGTGAAAAGAGTGTTTTGGCCTCAACCTTCTGATTTCAAGCTTGGAACCAAACACATCTGCTCAAATCTACTTTATATTGTTAGTTTTCAGCTCTAGATAATTGCCAGAAAAGATCATGGCTATATCATCAATGGTTTGTCTGTTACAGCTAGAGAGGTCATATTGAGCTTATCTCACTGTGAAAAGAGCGTTTTGGCCTCAACCTTCTGATTTGAAGCTTGGAACCAAAAGCATCTGCTCAAATCTACTTTATATTGTTAGTTTTCAGCTCTAGATGATTGCCAGAAAAGATCATGGATGTATCATTAATGGTTTGTCTGTTACAACTCCAGAGGCCAAAATGGCCTTATCTCACTGTGAAAAGAGCGTTTTGGCCTCAACCTTCTGATTTGAAGCTTGGAACCAAAAACATCTGCTCAAATCTACTTTATATTGTTAGTTTTCAGCTCTAGATTTTTGCCAGAAAAGATCATGGTTGTATCATTATTGGTTTGTCTGTTACAGCTAGAGAGGCCATATTGATCTTCTCTTACTGTGAAAAGAGCGTTTTGGCCTCAACCTTCTGATTTCAAGCTTGGAACCAAACACATCTGCTCAAATCTACTTTATATTGTTAGTTTTCAGCTCTAGATCATTGCCAGAAAAGATCATGGCTATATCATCAATGGTTTGTCTGTTACAGCTAGAGAGGCCATATTGACCTTATCTCACTGTGAAAAGAGCGTTTTGGCCTCAACCTTCTGATTTGAAGCTTGGAACCAAAAACATCTGCTCAAATCTACTTTATATTGTTAGTTTTCAGCTCTAGATGATTGTCAGAAAAGATCATGGCTGTATCATTAATGGTTTGTCTGTTACAACTCCAGAGGCCAAAATGGCATTATCTCACTGTGAAAAGAGCGTTTTTTGCCTGAACCTTCTGATTTCAAGCTTGGAACGAAAAACATCTGCTCAAATCTACTTTATATTGTTAGTTTTCAGCTCTAGATGATTGCCAGAAAAGATCATGGCTGTATCATTAATGGTTTGTCTGATACAACTCCAGAGGCCAAATTTGCATTATCTCACTGTGAAAAGAGTGTTTTGGCCTCAACCTTCTGATTTGAAGCTTTGAACCAAAAACATGTGCTCAAATCAACTTTATATTGTTATTTTTCAGCTCTAGATGATTGCCAGAAAACATCATGGCTGTATCATTAATGGTTTGTCTGATACAACTCCAGAGGCCAAAATGGCATTATCTCACTGTGAAAAGAGCGTTTTGGCCTCAAGCTTCTGATTTGAAGCTTGAAACCAAAAACATCTGCTCAAATCTACTTTATATTGTTAGTTTTCAGCTCTAGATGATTGCCAGAAAAGATCATGGCTGTATCATTAATGGTTTGTCTGTTACAACTACAGAGGCCAAAATGACAATATCTCACTGTGAAAAGAGCGTTTTGGCCTCAACCTTCTGATTTGAAGCTTGGAACCAAAAGCATCTGCTCAAATCTACTTTATATTGTTAGTTTTCAGCTCTAGATGATTGCCAGAAAAGATCATGGATGTATCATTAATGGTTTGTCTGTTACAACTCCAGAGAACAAAAATGGCCTTATCTCACTGTGAAAAGAGCGTTTTGGCCTCAACCTTCTGATTTGAAGCTTGGAACCAAAAACATCTGCTCAAATCTACTTTATATTGTTAGTTTTCAGCTTTAGATTTTTGCCAGAAAAGATCATGGCTGTATCATTAATGGTTTGTCTGTTACAGCTAGAGAGGCCATATTGATCTTCTCTTACTGTGAAAAGAGCGTTTTGGCCTCAACCTTCTGATTTGAAGCTTTGAACCAAAAACATGTGCTCAAATCAACTTTATATTGTTAGTTTTCAGCTCTAGATGATTGCCAGAAAAGATCATGGCTATATCATCAATGGTTTGTCTGTTACAGCTAGAGAGGCCAAATTGAGCTTATCTCACTGTGAAAAGAGCGTTTTGGCCTGAACCTTCTGATTTGAAGCTTGGAATGAAAAACATCTGCTCAAATCTACTTTATATTGTTAGTTTTCAGCTCTAGATGATTGCCAGAAAAGATCATGGCTGTATCATTAATGGTTTGTCTGATACAACTCCAGAGGCCAAAATGGCATTATCTCACTGTGAAAAGAGCGTTTTGGCCTCAACCTTCTGATTTGAAGCTTGGAACCAAACACATCTGCTCAAATCTACTTTATATTGTTAGTTTTCACCTCTAGATAATTGCCAAAAAAGAGCATGGCTATATCATCAATGGTTTTTCTGTTACAGCTAGAGAGGTCATATTGAGCTTATCTCACTGTGAAAAGAGCGATTTGGCCTCAACCTTCTGATTTGAAGCTTGGAACCAAAAACATCTGCTCAAATCTACTTTATATTGTTAGTTTTCAGCTCTAGATTTTTGCCAGAAAAGATCATGGTTGTATCATTATTGGTTTGTCTGTTACAGCTAGAGAGGCCATATTGATCTTCTCTTACTGTGAAAAGAGCGTTTTGGCCTCAACCTTCTGATTTCAAGCTTGGAACCAAATATATCTGCTCAAATCTACTTTATATTGTTAGTTTTCAGCTCTAGATCATTGCCAGAAAAGATCATGGCTATATCATCAATGGTTTGTCTGTTACAGCTAGAGAGGCCATATTGACCTTATCTCACTGTGAAAAGAGCGTTTTGGCCTCAACCTTCTGATTTGAAGCTTGGAACCAAAAACATCTGCTCAAATCTACTTTATATTGTTAATTTTCAGCTCTAGATGATTGTCAGAAAAGATCATGGCTGTATCATTAATGGTTTGTCTGTTACAACTCCAGAGGCCAAAATGGCATTATCTCACTGTGAAAAGAGCGTTTTGGCCTGAACCTTCTGATTTGAAGCTTGGAACGAAAAACATCTGCTCAAATCTACTTTATATTGTTAGTTTTCAGCTCTAGATGATTGCCAGAAAAGATCATGGCTGTATCATTAATGGTTTGTCTGATACAACTCCAGAGGCCAAAATGGCATTATCTCACTGTGAAAAGAGCGTTTTGGCCTCAACCTTCTGATTTGAAGCTTGGAACCAAACACATCTGCTCAAATCTACTTTATATTGTTAGTTTTCACCTCTAGATAATTGCCAGAAAAGAGCATGGCTATATCATCAATGGTTTGTCTGTTACAGCTAGAGAGGTCATATTGAGCTTATCTCACTGTGAAAAGAGCGATTTGGCCTCAACCTTCTGATTTGAAGCTTGAAACCAAATACATCTGCTCAAATCTACTTTATATTGTTAGTTTTCAGCTCTAGATGATTGCCAGAAAATATCATGGCTGTATCATTAATGGTTTGTCTGTTACAACTACAGAGGCCAAAATGACATTATCTCACTGTGAAAAGAGCGTTTTGGCCTCAACCTTCTGATTTGAAGCTTGGAACCAAAAGCATCTGCTCAAATCTACTTTATATTGTTAGTTTTCAGCTCTAGATGATTGCCAGAAAAGATCATGGCTATATCATCAATGGTTTGTCTGTTACAGCTAGAGAGGCCAAATTGAGCTTATCTCACTGTGAAAAGAGCGTTTTGGCCTGAACCTTCTGATTTGAAGCTTGGAACGAAAAACATCTGCTCAAATCTACTTTATATTGTTAGTTTTCAGCTCTAGATGATTGCCAGAAAAGATCATGGCTGTATCATTAATGGTTTGTCTGATACAACTCCAGAGGCCAAAATGGCATTATCTCACTGTGAAAAGAGCGTTTTGGCCTCAACCTTCTGATTTGAAGCTTGGAACCAAACACATCTGCTCAAATCTACTTTATATTGTTAGTTTTCACCTCTAGATAATTGCCAGAAAAGAGCATGGCTATATCATCAATGGTTTGTCTGTTACAGCTAGAGAGGTCATATTGAGCTTATCTCACTGTGAAAAGTGCGATTTGGCCTCAACCTTCTGATTTGAAGCTTGAAACCAAAAACATCGGCTCAAATCTACTTTATATTGTTAGTTTTCAGCTCTAGAATATTGCCAGAAAATATCATAGCTGTATCATTAATGGTTTGTCTGTTACAACTCCAGAGGCCAAAATGACATTATCTCACTGTGAAAAGAGCGTTTTGGCCTCAACCTTCTGATTTGAAGCTTTGAACCAAAAACATGTGCTCAAATCAACTTTATATTGTTATTTTTCAGCTCTAGATGATTGCCAGAAAACATCATGGCTGTATCATTAATGGTTTGTCTGTTACAACTCCAGAGGCCAAAATGGCATTATCTCACTGTGAAAAGAGCGTTTTGGCCTCAACCTTCTGATTTGAAGCTTGGAACCAAAAACATCTGCTCAAATCTACTTTATATTGTTAGTTTTCAGCTCTAGATGATTGCCAGAAAAGATCATGGCTATATCATCAATGGTTTGTCTGTTACAGCTAGAGAGGCCAAATTGAGCTTATCTCACTGTGAAAAGAGCGTTTTGGCCTGAACCTTCTGATTTGAAGCTTGGAACGAAAAACATCTGCTCAAATCTACTTTATATTGTTAGTTTTCAGCTCTAGATGATTGCCAGAAAAGATCATGGCTGTATCATTAATGGTTTGTCTGATACAACTCCAGAGGCCAAAATGGCATTATCTCACTGTGAAAAGAGCGTTTTGGCCTCAACCTTCTGATTTGAAGCTTGGAACCAAACACATCTGCTCAAATCTACTTTATATTGTTAGTTTTCACCTCTAGATAATTGCCAAAAAAGAGCATGGCTATATCATCAATGGTTTTTCTGTTACAGCTAGAGAGGTCATATTGAGCTTATCTCACTGTGAAAAGAGCGATTTGGCCTCAACCTTCTGATTTGAAGCTTGAAACCAAAAACATCGGCTCAAATCTACTTTATATTGTTAGTTTTCAGCTCTAGATGATTGCCAGAAAATATCATAGCTGTATCATTAATGGTTTGTCTGTTACAACTACAGAGGCCAAAATGACATTATCTCACTGTGAAAAGAGCGTTTTGGCCTCAACCTTCTGATTTGAAGCTTGGAACCAAAAGCATCTGCTCAAATCTACTTTATATTGTTAGTTTTCAGCTCTAGATGATTGCCTGAAAAGATCATGGATGTATCATTAATGGTTTGTCTGTTACAACTCCAGAGGCCAAAATGGCCTTATCTCACTGTGAAAAGAGCGTTTTGGCCTCAACCTTCTGATTTGAAGCTTTGAACCAAAAACATGTGCTCAAATCAACTTTATATTGTTATTTTTCAGCTCTAGATGATTGCCAGAAAACATCATGGCTGTATCATTAATGGTTTGTCTGTTACAACTCCAGAGGCCAAAATGGCATTATCTCACTGGGAAAAGAGCGTTTTGGCCTCAACCTTCTGATTTGAAGCTTGGAACCAAAAACATCTGCTCAAATCTACTTTATATTGTTAGTTTTCAGCTCTAGATGATTGCCAGAAAAGATCATGGCTATATCATCAATGGTTTGTCTGTTACAGCTAGAGAGGCCAAATTGAGCTTATCTCACTGTGAAAAGAGCGTTTTGGCCTGAACCTTCTGATTTGAAGCTTGGAACGAAAAACATCTGCTCAAATCTACTTTATATTGTTAGTTTTCAGCTCTAGATGATTGCCAGAAAAGATCATGGCTGTATCATTAATGGTTTGTCTGATACAACTCCAGAGGCCAAAATGGCATTATCTCACTGTGAAAAGAGCGTTTTGGCCTCAACCTTCTGATTTGAAGCTTGGAACCAAACACATCTGCTCAAATCTACTTTATATTGTTAGTTTTCACCTCTAGATAATTGCCAGAAAAGAGCATGGCTATATCATCAATGGTTTGTCTGTTACAGCTAGAGAGGTCATATTGAGCTTATCTCACTGTGAAAAGTGCGATTTGGCCTCAACCTTCTGATTTGAAGCTTGAAACCAAAAACATTGGCTCAAATCTACTTTATATTGTTAGTTTTCAGCTCTAGAATATTGCCAGAAAATATCATAGCTGTATCATTAATGGTTTGTCTGTTACAACTACAGAGGCCAAAATGACATTATCTCACTGTGAAAAGAGCGTTTTGGCCTCAACCTTCAAATTTGAAGCTTGGAACCAAAAGCATCTGCTCAAATCTACTTTATATTGTTAGTTTTCAGCTCTAGATGATTGCCAGAAAAGATCATGGATGTATAATTAATGGTTTGTCTGTTACAACTCCAGATGCCAAAATGGCCTTATCTCACTGTGAAAAGAGCGTTTTGGCCTCAACCTTCTGATTTGAAGCTTGGAACCAAAAACATCTGCTCAAATCTACTTTATATTGTTAGTTTTCAGCTCTAGATTTTTGCCAGAAAAGATCATGGTTGTATCATTATTGGTTTGTCTGTTACAGCTAGAGAGGCCATATTGATCTTCTCTTACTGTGAAAAGAGCGTTTTGGCCTCAACCTTCTGATTTCAAGCTTGGAACCAAATATATCTGCTCAAATCTACTTTATATTGTTGGTTTTCAGCTCTAGATCATTGCCAGAAAAGATCATGGCTATATCATCAATGGTTTGTCTGTTACAGCTAGAGAGGCCATATTGACCTTATCTCACTGTGAAAAGAGCGTTTTGGCCTCAACCTTCTGATTTGAAGCTTGGAACCAAAAACATCTGCTCAAATCTACTTTATATTGTTAATTTTCAGCTCTAGATGATTGTCAGAAAAGATCATGGCTGTATCATTAATGGTTTGTCTGTTACAACTCCAGAGGCCAAAATGGCATTATCTCACTGTGAAAAGAGCGTTTTGGCCTGAACCTTCTGATTTGAAGCTTGGAACGAAAAACATCTGCTCAAATCTACTTTATATTGTTAGTTTTCAGCTCTAGATGATTGCCAGAAAAGATCATGGCTGTATCATTAATGGTTTGTCTGATACAACTCCAGAGGCCAAAATGGCATTATCTCACTGTGAAAAGAGCGTTTTGGCCTCAACCTTCTGATTTGAAGCTTGGAACCAAACACATCTGCTCAAATCTACTTTATATTGTTAGTTTTCACCTCTAGATAATTGCCAGAAAAGAGCATGGCTATATCATCAATGGTTTGTCTGTTACAGCTAGAGAGGTCATATTGAGCTTATCTCACTGTGAAAAGAGCGATTTGGCCTCAACCTTCTGATTTGAAGCTTGAAACCAAATACATCTGCTCAAATCTACTTTATATTGTTAGTTTTCAGCTCTAGATGATTGCCAGAAAATATCATGGCTGTATCATTAATGGTTTGTCTGTTACAACTACAGAGGCCAAAATGACATTATCTCACTGTGAAAAGAGCGTTTTGGCCTCAACCTTCTGATTTGAAGCTTGGAACCAAAAGCATCTGCTCAAATCTACTTTATATTGTTAGTTTTCAGCTCTAGATGATTGCCAGAAAAGATCATGGCTGTATCATTAATGGTTTGTCTGATACAACTCCAGAGGCCAAAATGGCATTATCTCACTGTGAAAAGAGCGTTTTGGCCTCAACCTTCTGATTTGAAGCTTGGAACCAAACACATCTGCTCAAATCTACTTTATATTGTTAGTTTTCACCTCTAGATAATTGCCAGAAAAGAGCATGGCTATATCATCAATGGTTTGTCTGTTACAGCTAGAGAGGTCATATTGAGCTTATCTCACTGTGAAAAGAGCGATTTGGCCTCAACCTTCTGATTTGAAGCTTGAAACCAAATACATCTGCTCAAATCTACTTTATATTGTTAGTTTTCAGCTCTAGATGATTGCCAGAAAATATCATGGCTGTATCATTAATGGTTTGTCTGTTACAACTACAGAGGCCAAAATGACATTATCTCACTGTGAAAAGAGCGTTTTGGCCTCAACCTTCTGATTTGAAGCTTGGAACCAAAAGCATCTGCTCAAATCTACTTTATATTGTTAGTTTTCAGCTCTAGATGATTGCCAGAAAAGATCATGGCTATATCATCAATGGTTTGTCTGTTACAGCTAGAGAGGCCAAATTGAGCTTATCTCACTGTGAAAAGAGCGTTTTGGCCTGAACCTTCTGATTTGAAGCTTGGAACGAAAAACATCTGCTCAAATCTACTTTATATTGTTAGTTTTCAGCTCTAGATGATTGCCAGAAAAGATCATGGCTGTATCATTAATGGTTTGTCTGATACAACTCCAGAGGCCAAAATGGCATTATCTCACTGTGAAAAGAGCGTTTTGGCCTGAACCTTCTGATTTGAAGCTTGGAACGAAAAACATCTGCTCAAATCTACTTTATATTGTTAGTTTTCAGCTCTAGATGATTGCCAGAAAAGATCATGGCTGTATCATTAATGGTTTGTCTGATACAACTCCAGAGGCCAAAATGGCATTATCTCACTGTGAAAAGAGCGTTTTGGCCTCAACCTTCTGATTTGAAGCTTGGAACAAAACACATCTGCTCAAATCTACTTTATATTGTTAGTTTTCACCTCTAGATAATTGCCAGAAAAGAGCATGGCTATATCATCAATGGTTTGTCTGTTACAGCTAGAGAGGTCATATTGAGCTTATCTCACTGTGAAAAGAGCGATTTGGCCTCAACCTTCTGATTTGAAGCTTGAAACCAAATACATCTGCTCAAATCTACTTTATATTGTTAGTTTTCAGCTCTAGATGATTGCCAGAAAATATCATGGCTGTATCATTAATGGTTTGTCTGTTACAACTACAGAGGCCAAAATGACATTATCTCACTGTGAAAAGAGCGTTTTGGCCTCAACCTTCTGATTTGAAGCTTGGAACCAAAAACATCTGCTCAAATCTACTTTATATTGTTCGTTTTCAGCTCTAGATGATTGCCAGAAAAGATCATAGCTGTATCATTATTGGTTTGTCTGTTACAGCTAGAGAGGCCATATTGATCTTCTCTTACTGTGAAAAGAGCGTTTTGGCCTCAACCTTCTGATTTCAAGCTTGGAACCAAATACATCTCCTCAATTCTACTTTATATTGTTAGTTTTCAGCTCTAGATCATTGCCAGAAAAGATTATGGCTATATCATCAATGGTTTGTCTGTTACAGCTAGAGAGGCCATATTGACCTTATCTCACTGTGAAAAGAGCGTTTTGGCCTCAACCTTCTGATTTGAAGCTTGGAACCAAAAACATCTGCTCAAATCTACTTTATATTGTTAGTTTTCAGCTCTAGATGATTGTCAGAAAAGATCATGGCTGTATCATTAATGGTTTGTCTGTTACAACTCCAGAGGCCAAAATGGCATTATCTCACTGTGAAAAGAGCGTTTTTTGCCTGAACCTTCTGATTTCAAGCTTGGAACGAAAAACATCTGCTCAAATCTACTTTATATTGTTAGTTTTCAGCTCTAGATGATTGCCAGAAAAGATCATGGCTGTATCATTAATGGTTTGTCTGATACAACTCCAGAGGCCAAAATGGCATTATCTCACTGTGAAAAGAGCGTTTTGGCCTCAACCTTCTGATTTGAAGCTTTGAACCAAAAACATGTGCTCAAATCAACTTTATATTGTTATTTTTCAGCTCTAGATGATTGCCAGAAAACATCATGGCTGTATCATTAATGGTTTGTCTGTTACAACTCCAGAGGCCAAAATGGCATTATCTCACTGTGAAAAGAGCGTTTTGGCCTCAACCTTCTGATTTGAAGCTTGGAACCAAAAACATCTGCTCAAATCTACTTTATATTGTTAGTTTTCAGCTCTAGATGATTGCCAGAAAAGATCATGGCTGTATCATTAATGGTTTGTCTGTTACAACTCCAGAGGCCAAAAAGGCATTATCTCACTGTGAAAAGAGCGTTTTGGCCTCAACCTTCTGATTTGAAGCTTGGAACCAAAAACATCTTCTCAAATCTACTTTATATTGTTAGTTTTCAGCTCTAGATGATTGCCAGAAAAGATCATGGCTGTATCATTAATGGTTTGTCTGTTACAACTCCAGAGGCCAAAATGGCATTATCTCACTGTGAAAAGAGCGATTTGGCCTCAACCTTCTGATTTGAAGCTTGAAACCAAATACATCTGCTCAAATCTACTTTATATTGTTAGTTTTCAGCTCTAGATGATTGCCAGAAAATATCATGGCTGTATCATTAATGGTTTGTCTGTTACAACTACAGAGGCCAAAATGACATTATCTCACTGTGAAAAGAGCGTTTTGGCCTCAACCTTCTGATTTGAAGCTTGGAACCAAAAGCATCTGCTCAAATCTACTTTATATTGTTAGTTTTCAGCTCTAGATGATTTGCCAGAAAAGATCATGGCTGTATCATTAATGGTTTGTCTGTTACAACTCCAGAGGCCAAAATGGCATTATCTCACTGTGAAAAGAGCGTTTTGGCCTCAACCTTCTGATTTGAAGCTTGGAACCAAAAACATCTGCTCAAATTTACTTTATATTGTTAGTTTTCAGCTCTAGATGATTGCCAGAAAAGATCATGGCTGTATCAATAATGGTTTGTCTGTTACAGCTAGAGAGGCCATATTGAGCTTATCTCACTGTGAAAAGAGCGTTTTGGCCTCAACCTTCTGATTTGAATCTTGGAACCAAAAACATCTGCTCAAATCTACTTTATATTGTCAGTTTTCAGCTCTAGATGATTGCCAGAAAAGATCATGGCTGTATCATTAATGGTTTGTCTGTTACAACTCCAGAGGCCAAAATGGCATTATCTCACTTTGAAAAGAGCGTTTTGGCCTCAACCTTCTGATTTGAAGCTTGGAACCAAAAACATCTGCTCAAATTTACTTTATATTGTTAGTTTTCAGCTCTAGATGATTGCCAGAAAAGATCATGGTGTATCAATAATGGTTTGTCTGTTACAGCTAGAGAGGCCACATTGAGCTTATCTCACTGTGAAAAGAGTGTTTTGGCCTCAACCTTCTGATTTCAAGCTTGGAACCAAAAACATCTGCTCAAATCTACTTTATATTGTTAGTTTTCAGCTCTAGATAATTGCCAGAAAAGATCATGGCTATATCATCAATGGTTTGTCTGTTACAGCTAGAGAGGCCAAATTGAGCTTATCTCACTGTGAAAAGAGCGTTTTGGCTCAACCTTCTGATTTGAAGCTTGAAACCAAAAACATCTGCTCAAATCTACTTTATATTGTTAGTTTTCAGCTCTAGATGATTGGCAGAAAAGGTCATGGCTGTATCATTAATGGTTTGTCTGTTACAACTCCAGAGGCCAAAATGACATTATCTCACTGTGAAAAGAGCGTTTTGGCCTCAACCTTCTGATTTGAAGCTTGGAACCAAAAACATCTGCTCAAATCTACTTTATATTGTTAGTTTTCAGCTCTAGATGAGTGCCAGAAAAGATCATGGCTGTATCATTAATGGTTTGTCTGTTACAACTCCAGATGCCAAAATGGCATTATCTCACTGTGAAAAGAGTGTTTTGGTCTCAACTTCTGATTTGAAGCTTGGAACCAAAAACATCTGCTCAAATCTACTTTATATTGTTAGTTTTCAGCTCTAGATGATTGCCAGAAAAGACCGTTGCTGTATCATTAATGGTTTGTCTGTTACAACTCCAGAGGCCAAAATGGCATTATCTCACTGTAAAAAGAGCGTTTTGGCCACAACTTCTGATTTGAAGCTTGGAACCAAAAACATCTGCTCAAATCTACTTTATATTGTTAGTTTTCAGCTCTAGATGATTGCCAGAAAAGATCATGGTGTATCAATAATGGTTTGTCTGTTAGAGCTAGAGAGGCCATATTGAGCTTATCTCACTGTAAAAAGAGCGTCTTGGCCTCAACTTCTGATTTGAAGCTTGGAACCAAAAACATCTGCTCAAATCTACTTTATATTGTTAGTTTTCAGCTCTAGATGATTGCCAGAAAAGATCATGGTGTATCAATAATGGTTTGTCTGTTAGAGCTAGAGAGGCCATATTGAGCTTATCTCACTGTGAAAAGAGTGTTTTGGCCTCAACCTTCTGATTTTAAGCTTGGAACCAAAAACATCTGCTCAAATCTACTTTATATTGTTACTTTTCAGCTCTAGATAATTGCCAGAAAAGATCATGGCTCTATCATCAATGGTTTGTCTGTTACAGCTAGAGAGGCCAAATTGAGCTTATCTCACTGTGAAAAGAGCGTTTTGGCTCAACCTTCTGATTTTAAGCTTGGAACCAAAAACATCTGCTCAAATCTACTTTATATTGTTACTTTTCAGCTCTAGATAATTGCCAGAAAAGATCATGGCTATATCATCAATGGTTTGTCTGTTACAGCTAGAGAGGCCAAATTGAGCTTATCTCACTGTGAAAAGAGCGTTTTGGCTCAACCTTCTGATTTGAAGCTTGAAACCAAAAACATCTGCTCAAATCTACTTTATATTGTTAGTTTTCAGCTCTAGATGATTGGCAGAAAAGATCATGGCTGTATCATTAATGGTTTGTCTGTTACAACTACAGAGGCCAAAATGACATTATCTCACTGTGAAAAGAGCGTTTTGGCCTCAACCTTCTGATTTGAAGCTTGGAACCAAAAACATCTGCTCAAATCTACTTTATATTGTTAGTTTTCAGCTCTAGATGATTGCCAGAAAAGATCATGGCTGTATCATTAATGGTTTGTCTGTTACAACTCCAGAGGCCAAAATGGCATTATCTCACTGTGAAAAGAGTGTTTTGGTCTCAACTTCTGATTTGAAACTTGGAACCATAAACATCTGCTCAAATCTACTTTATATTGTTAGTTTTCAGCTCTAGATGATTGCCAGAAAAGATCGTTGCTGTATCATTAATGGTTTGTCTGTTACAACTCCAGAGGCCAAAATGGCATTATCTCACTGTAAAAAGAGCGTTTTGGCCTCAACTTCTGATTTGAAGCTTGGAACCAAAAACATCTGCTCAAATCTACTTTATATTGTTAGTTTTCAGCTCTAGATGATTGCCAGAAAAGATCATGGCTCTATCATTAATGGCTTGTCTGTTACAACTCCAGAGGCCAAAATGGCATTATCTCACTGTGAAAAGAGCGTTTTGGCCTCAACCTTCTGATTTGAAGCTTGGAACCAAAAACATCTGCTCAAATCTACTTTATATTGTTCGTTTTCAGCTCTAGATGATTGCCAGAAAAGATCATGGCTGTATCATTAGTGGTTTGACTGTTACAGCTAGAGAGGCCATATTGATCCTCTCTCACTGTGAAAAGAGCGTTTTGGCCTCAACCTTCTGATTTGAATCTTGGAACCAAAAACATCTGCTCAAATCTACTTTATATTGTCAGTTTTCAGCTCTAGATGATTGCCAGAAAAGATCATGGCTGTATCATTAATGGTTTGTCTGTTACAACTCCAGAGGCCAAAATGGCATTATCTCACTGTGAAAAGAGTGTTTTGGCCTCAACCTTCTGATTTGAAGCGTGGAACCAAAAGCATCTGCTCAAATTTACTTTATATTGTTAGTTTTCAGCTCTAGGTGATTGCCAGAAAAGATCATGGCTGTATCATTAATGGTTTGTCTGTTACAACTCCAGAGGCCAAAATGACATTATCTCACTGTCAAAAGAGCGTTTTGCTCTAAACCTTCTGATTTGAAGCTTGGAACCAAAAACATCTGCTCAAATCTACTTTATATTGTTAGTTTTCAGCTCTAGATGATTGCCAGAAAAGATCATGGCTATATCATTAATGGTTTGTCTGTTACAGCTACAGAGGCCAAAATGACATTATCTCACTGTGAAAAGAGCAATTTGGCCTCAACCTTCTGATTTGAAGCTTGGAACCAAATACATCTGCTCAAATCTACTTTATATTGTTAGTTTTCAGCTCTAGATGATTGCCAGAAAAGATCATGGCTATATCATTAATGGTTTGTCTGTTACAGCTACAGAAGCCAAAATGACATTATCTCACTGTGAAAAGAGCGTTTTGGCCTCAACCTTCTGATTTGAAGCTTCGAACCAAAAAGATCTGCTCAAATCTACTTTATATTGTTAGTTTTCAGCTCTAGATGATTGCCAGAAAAGATCATGGCTGTATCATTAATGGTTTGTCTGTTACAACTCCAGAGGCCAAAATGGCATTATCTCACTGTGAAAAGAGCGTTTTGGCCTCAACTTCTGATTTGAAGCTTGGAACCAAAAACATCTGCTCAAATCTACTTTATATTGTTAGTTTTCAGCTATAGATGATTGCCAGAAAAGATCATGGCTGTATCATTAATGGTTTGTCTGTTACAACAGTCCAGAGGTCCAGAGGCCAAAATGGCATTATCTCACTGTGAAAAGAGCGTTTTGGCCTCAACCTTCTAATTTGAAGCTTGGAACCAAAAACATCTGCTCAAATCTACTTTATATTTTTCGTTTTCAGCTCTAGATGATTGCCAGAAAAGATCATGGCTGTATCATTAGTGGTTTGACTGTTACAGCTAGAGAGGCCATATTGATCCTCTCTCACTGTGAAAAGAGCGTTTTGGCCTCAACCTTCTGATTTGAATCTTGGAACCAAAAACATCTGCTCAAATCTACTTTATATTGTCAGTTTTCAGCTCTAGATGATTGCCAGAAAAGATCATGGCTGTATCATTAATGGTTTGTCTGTTACAACTCCAGAGGCCAAAATGGCATTATCTCACTGTGAAAAGAGCGTTTTGGCCTCAACCTTCCGATTTGAAGCTTGGAACCAAAAACATCTGCTCAAATTTACTTTATATTGTTAGTTTTCAGCTCTAGGTGATTGCCAGAAAAGATCATGGCTGTATCATTAATGGTTTGTCTGTTACAACTCCAGAGGCCAAAATGACATTATCTCACTGTGAAAATAGCGTTTTGGCCTAAACCTTCTGATTTGAAGCTTGGAACCAAAAACATCTGCTCAAATCTCTTTATATTGTTAGTTTTCAGCTCTAGATGATTGCCAGAAAAGATCATGGCTGTATAATTAATGGTATGTCTGTTACAGCTAGAGAGGCCAAAATGAGCTTTTCTCACTGTGAAAAGAGCATTTTGGCCTCAACCTTCTGATTTGAAGCTTGGAACCAAATACATCTGCTCAAATCTACTTTATATTGTTCGTTTTCAGCTCTAGATGATTGCCAGAAAAGATCATTGCTGTATCATTAGTGGTTTGACTGTTACAGCTAGAGAGGCCATATTGATCCTCTCTCACTGTGAAAAGAGCGTTTTGGCCTCAACCTTCTGATTTGAATCTTGGAACCAAAAACATCTGCTCAAATCTACTTTATATTGTCAGTTTTCAGCTCTAGATGATTGCCAGAAAAGATCATGGCTATATCATTAATGGTTTGTCTGTTACAACTCCAGAGGCCAAAATGGCATTATCTCACTGTGAAAAGAGCGTTTTGGCCTCAACTTCTGATTTGAAGCTTGGAACCAAAAACATCTGCTCAAATCTACTTTATATTGTTAGTTTTCAGCTATAGATGATTGCCAGAAAAGATCATGGCTGTATCATTAATGGTTTGTCTGTTACAACAGTCCAGAGGTCCAGAGGCCAAAATGGCATTATCTCACTGTGAAAAGAGCGTTTTGGCCTCAACCTTCTAATTTGAAGCTTGGAACCAAAAACATCTGCTCAAATCTACTTTATATTTTTCGTTTTCAGCTCTAGATGATTGCCAGAAAAGATCATGGCTGTATCATTAGTGGTTTGACTGTTACAGCTAGAGAGGCCATATTGATCCTCTCTCACTGTGAAAAGAGCGTTTTGGCCTCAACCTTCTGATTTGAATCTTGGAACCAAAAACATCTGCTCAAATCTACTTTATATTGTCAGTTTTCAGCTCTAGATGATTGCCAGAAAAGATCATGGCTGTATCATTAATGGTTTGTCTGTTACAAATCCAGAGGCCAAAATGGCATTATCTCACTGTGAAAAGAGCGTTTTGGCCTCAACCTTCCGATTTGAAGCTTGGAACCAAAAACATCTGCTCAAATTTACTTTATATTGTTAGTTTTCAGCTCTAGGTGATTGCCAGAAAAGATCATGGCTGTATCATTAATGGTTTGTCTGTTACAACTCCAGAGGCCAAAATGACATTATCTCACTGTGAAAATAGCGTTTTGGCCTAAACCTTCTGATTTGAAGCTTGGAACCAAAAACATCTGCTCAAATCTCTTTATATTGTTAGTTTTCAGCTCTAGATGATTGCCAGAAAAGATCATGGCTGTATAATTAATGGTATGTCTGTTACAGCTAGAGAGGCCAAAATGAGCTTTTCTCACTGTGAAAAGAGCATTTTGGCCTCAACCTTCTGATTTGAAGCTTGGAACCAAATACATCTGCTCAAATCGACTTTATATTGTTCGTTTTCAGCTCTAGATGATTGCCAGAAAAGATCATTGCTGTATCATTAGTGGTTTGACTGTTACAGCTAGAGAGGCCATATTGATCCTCTCTCACTGTGAAAAGAGCATTTTGGCCTCAACCTTCTGATTTGAATCTTGGAACCAAAAACATCTGCTCAAATCTACTTTATATTGTCAGTTTTCAGCTCTAGATGATTGCCAGAAAAGATCATGGCTGTATCATTAATGGTTTGTCTGTTACAACTCCAGAGGCCAAAATGGCATTATCTCACTGTGAAAAGAGCGTTTTGGCCTCAACCTTCTGATTTGTAGCTTGGAACCAAAAACATCTGCTCAAATTTACTTTATATTGTTAGTTTTCAGCTCTAGGTGATTGCCAGAAAAGATCATGGCTGTATCATTAATGGTTTGTCTGTTACAACTCCAGAGGCCAAAATGACATTATCTCACTCTGAAAAGAGCGTTTTGGCCTAAACCTTCTGATTTGAAGCTTGGAACCAAAAACATCTGCTCAAATCTACTTTATATTGTTAGTTTTCAACTCTAGATGATTGCCAGAAAAGATCATGGCTGTATAATTAATGGTATGTCTGTTACAGCTAGAGAGGCCAAAATGAGCTTTTCTCACTCTGAAAAGAGCATTTTGGCCTCAACCTTCTGATTTGAAGCTTGGAACCAAATACATCTGCTCAAATCTACTTTATATTGTTAGTTTTCAGCTCTAGATGATTGCCAGAAAAGATCATGGCTATATCATTAATGGTTTGTCTGTTACAGCTACAGAGGCCAAAATGACATTATCTCACTGTGAAAAGAGCGTTTTGGCCTCAACCTTCTGATTTGAAGCTTCGAACCAAAAACATCTGCTCAAATCTACTTTATATTGTTAGTTTTCAGCTCTATATGATTGCCAGAAAAGATCATGGCTGTATCATTAATGGTTTGTCTGTTACAACTCCAGAGGCCAAAATGGCATTATCTCACTGTGAAAAGAGCGTTTTGGCCTCAACCTTCCTATTTGAAGCTTGGAACCAAAAACATCTGTTCAAATCTACTTTATATTGTTCGTTTTCAGCTCTAGATGATTGCCAGAAAAGATCATGGCTGTATCATTAGTGGTTTGTCTGTTACAGCTAGAGAGGCGATATTGATCTTCTCTCACTGCGAAAAGAGCGTTTTGGCCTCAACCTTCTGATTTGAATCTTGGAACCAAAAACATCTGCTCAAATCTACTTTATATTGTCAGTTTTCAGCTCTAGATGATTGCCAGAAAAGATCATGGCTGTATCATTAATGGTTTGTCTGTTACAACTCCAGAGGCCAAAATGGCATTATCTCACTGTGAAAAGAGCGTTTTGTCCTCAACCTTCTGATTTGAATCTTGGAACCAAAAACATCTGCTCAAATCTACTTTATATTGTTAGTTTTCAGCTCTAGATTATTGCCAGAAAAGATCATGGCTGTATCATGAATGGTTTGTCTGTTACAGCTAGAGAGGCCATATTGAGCTTCTCTCACTGTGAAAAGAGTGTTTTGGCCTCAACCTTCTGATTTCAAGCTTGGAACCAAACACATCTGCTCAAATCTACTTTATATTGTTAGTTTTCAGCTCTAGATAATTGCCAGAAAAGATCATGGCTATATCATCAATGGTTTGTCTGTTACAGCTAGAGAAGTCATATTGAGCTTATCTCACTGAAAAGAGCGTTTTGGCCTCAACCTTCTGATTTGAAGCTTGAAACCAAAAACATCTTTTCAAATCTACTTTATATTGTTAGTTTTCAGCTCTAGATGATTGCCAGAAAATATCATGGCTGCATCATTAATGGTTTGTCTGTTACAACTACAGAGGCCAAAATGACATTATCTCACTGTGAAAAGAGCGTTTTGGACTCAACCTTCTGATTTGAAGCTTGGAACCAAAAGCATCTGCTCAAATCTACTTTATATTGTTAGTTTTCAGCTCTAGATGATTGCCAGAAAAGATCATGGATGTATCATTAATGGTTTGTCTGTTACAACTCCAGAGGCCAAAATGGCCTTATCTCACTGTGAAAAGAGCGTTTTGGCCTCAACCTTCTGATTTGAAGCTTGGAACCAAAAACATCAGGTCAAATCTACTTTATTTTGTTAGTTTTCAGCTCTAGATTTTTGCCAGAAAAGATCATGGCTGTATCATTATTGGTTTGTCTGTTACAGCTAGAGAGGTCATATTGATCTTCTCTTACTGTGTAAAGAGCGTTTTGGCCTCAACCTTCTGATTTCAAGCTTGGACCCAAATACATCTCCTCAAATCTACTTTATATTGTTAGTTTTCAGCTCTAGATCATTGCCAGAAAAGATCATGGCTATATCATCAATGGTTTGTCTGTTACAGCTAGAGAGGCCATATTGACCTTATCTCACTGTGAAAAGAGCGTTTTGGCCTCAACCTTCTGATTTGAAGCTTGGAACCAAAAACATCTGCTCAAATCTACTTTATATTGTTAGTTTTCAGCTCTAGATGATTGTCAGAAAAGATCATGGCTGTATCATTAATGGTTTGTCTGTTACAACTCCAGAGGCCAAAATGGCATTATCTCAATGTGAAAAGAGCGTTTTTTGCCTGAACCTTCTGATTTGAAGCTTGGAACGAAAAACATCTGCTCAAATCTACTTTATATATTTAGTTTTCAGCTCTAGATGATTGCCAGAAAAGATCATGGCTTTATCATTAATGGTTTGTCTGTTACAACTCCAGAGGCCAAAATGGCATTATCTCAATGTGAAAAGAGCGTTTTGGCCTCAACCTTCTGATTTGAAGCTTGGAACCAAAAACATCTGCTCAAATCTACTTTATATTGTTAGTTTTCAGCTCTAGATGATTGCCAGAAAATATCATGGCTGCATCATTAATGGTTTGTCTGTTACAACTACAGAGGCCAAAATGACATTATCTCACTGTGAAAAGAGCGTTTTGGACTCAACCTTCTGATTTGAAGCTTGGAACCAAAAGCATCTGCTCAAATCTACTTTATATTGTTAGTTTTCAGCTCTAGATGATTGCCAGAAAAGATCATGGATGTATCATTAATGGTTTGTCTGTTACAACTCCAGAGGCCAAAATGGCCTTATCTCACTGTGAAAAGAGCGTTTTGGCCTCAACCTTCTGATTTGAAGCTTGGAACCAAAAACATCAGGTCAAATCTGCTTTATTTTGTTAGTTTTCAGCTCTAGATTTTTGCCAGAAAAGATCATGGCTGTATCATTATTGGTTTGTCTGTTACAGCTAGAGAGGCCATATTGATCTTCTCTTACTGTGTAAAGAGCGTTTTGGCCTCAACCTTCTGATTTCAAGCTTGGAACCAAATACATCTCCTCAAATCTACTTTATATTGTTAGTTTTCAGCTCTAGATCATTGCCAGAAAAGATCATGGCTATATCATCAATGGTTTGTCTGTTACAGCTAGAGAGGCCATATTGACCTTATCTCATGTGAAAAGAGCGTTTTGGCCTCAACCTTCTGATTTGAAGCTTGGAACCAAAAACATCTGCTCAAATCTCCTTTATATTGTTAGTTTTCAGCTCTAGATGATTGCCAGAAAAGATCATGGCTTTATCATTAATGGTTTGTCTGTTACAACTCCAGAGGCCAAAATGGCATTATCTCAATGTGAAAAGAGCGTTTTGGCCTCAACCTTCTGATTTGAAGCTTGGAACCAAAAACATCTGCTCAAATCTACTTTATATTGTTAGTTTTCAGCTCTAGATGATTGCCAGAAAATATCATGGCTGCATCATTAATGGTTTGTCTGTTACAACTACAGAGGCCAAAATGACATTATCTCACTGTGAAAAGAGCGTTTTGTCCTCAACCTTCTGATTTGAATCTTGGAACCAAAAACATCTGCTCAAATCTACTTTATATTGTTAGTTTTCAGCTCTAGATTATTGCCAGAAAAGATCATGGCTGTATCATGAATGGTTTGTCTGTTACAGCTAGAGAGGCCATATTGAGCTTCTCTCACTGTGAAAAGAGTGTTTTGGCCTCAACCTTCTGATTTCAAGCTTGGAACCAAACACATCTCCTCAATTCTACTTTATATTGTTAGTTTTCAGCTCTAGATCATTGCCAGAAAAGATTATGGCTATATCATCAATGGTTTGTCTGTTACAGCTAGAGAGGCCATATTGACCTTATCTCACTGTGAAAAGAGCGTTTTGGCCTCAACCTTCTGATTTGAAGCTTTGAACCAAAACATGTGCTCAAATCAACTTTATATTGTTATTTTTCAGCTATAGATGATTGCCAGAAAACATCATGGATGTATCATTAATGGTTTGTCTGTTACAACTCCAGAGGCCAAAATGGCATTATCTCACTGTGAAAAGAGCGTTTTGGCCTCAACCTTCTGATTTGAAGCTTGGAACCAAAAACATCTGCTCAAATCTACTTTATATTGTTAGTTTTCAGCTCTAGATGATTGCCAGAAAAGATCATGGCTGTATCATTAATGGTTTGTCTGTTACAACTCCAGAGGCCAAAAAGGCATTATCTCACTGTGAAAAGAGCGTTTTGGCCTCAACCTTCTGATTTGAAGCTTGGAACCAAAAACATCTTCTCAAATCTACTTTATATTGTTAGTTTTCAGCTCTAGATGATTGCCAGAAAAGATCATGGCTGTATCATTAATGGTTTGTCTGTTACAACTCCAGAGGCCAAAATGGCATTATCTCACTGTGAAAAGAGCGTTTTGGCCTCAACCTTCTGATTTGAAGCTTGGAACCAAAAACATCTGCTCAAATCTACTTTATATTGTTCGTTTTCAGCTCTAGATGATTGCCAGAAAAGATCATGGCTGTATCATTAGTGGTTTGTCTGTTACAACTAGAGAGGCCATATTGATCTTCTCTCACTGTGAAAAGAGCGTTTTGGCCTCAACCTTCTGATTTGAATCTTGGAACCAAAAATATCTGCTCAAATCTACTTTATATTGTCAGTTTTCAGCTCTAGATGATTGCCAGAAAAGATCATGGCTGTATCATTAATGGTTTGTCTGTTACAACTCCAGAGGCCAAAATGGCATTATCTCACTGTGAAAAGAGCGTTTTGGCCTCAACCTTCTGATTTGAAGCTTGGAACCAAAAACATCTGCTCAAATTTACTTTATATTGTTAGTTTTCAGCTCTAGATGATTGCCAGAAAAGATCATGGCTGTATCAATAATGGTTTGTCTGTTACAGCTAGAGAGGCCATATTGAGCTTATCTCACTGTGAAAAGAGCGTTTTGGCCTCAACCTTCTGATTTGAATCTTGGAACCAAAAACATCTGCTCAAATCTACTTTATATTGTCAGTTTTCAGCTCTAGATGATTGCCAGAAAAGATCATGGCTTTATCATTAATGGTTTGTCTGTTACAACTCCAGAGGCCAAAATGGCATTATCTCAATGTGAAAAGAGCGTTTTGGCCTCAACCTTCTGATTTGAAGCTTGGAACCAAAAACATCTGCTCAAATCTACTTTATATTGTTAGTTTTCAGCTCTAGATGATTGCCAGAAAATATCATGGCTGCATCATTAATGGTTTGTCTGTTACAACTACAGAGGCCAAAATGACATTATCTCACTGTGAAAAGAGCGTTTTGTCCTCAACCTTCTGATTTGAATCTTGGAACCAAAAACATCTGCTCAAATCTACTTTATATTGTTAGTTTTCAGCTCTAGATTATTGCCAGAAAAGATCATGGCTGTATCATGAATGGTTTGTCTGTTACAGCTAGAGAGGCCATATTGAGCTTCTCTCACTGTGAAAAGAGTGTTTTGGCCTCAACCTTCTGATTTCAAGCTTGGAACCAAACACATCTCCTCAATTCTACTTTATATTGTTAGTTTTCAGCTCTAGATCATTGCCAGAAAAGATTATGGCTATATCATCAATGGTTTGTCTGTTACAGCTAGAGAGGCCATATTGACCTTATCTCACTGTGAAAAGAGCATTTTGGCCTCAACCTTCTGATTTGAAGCTTGGAACCAAAAACATCTGCTCAAATCTACTTTATATTGTTAGTTTTCAGCTCTAGATGATTGTCAGAAAAGATCATGGCTGTATCATTAATGGTTTGTCTGTTACAACTCCAGAGGCCAAAATGGCATTATCTCACTGTGAAAAGAGCGTTTTTTGCCTGAACCTTCTGATTTCAAGCTTGGAACGAAAAACATCTGCTCAAATCTACTTTATATTGTTTGTTTTCAGCTCTAGATGATTGCCAGAAAAGATCATGGCTGTATCATTAATGGTTTGTCTGATACAACTCCAGAGGCCAAAATGGCATTATCTCACTGTGAAAAGAGCGTTTTGGCCTCAACCTTCTGATTTGAAGCTTTGAACCAAAAACATGTGCTCAAATCAACTTTATATTGTTATTTTTCAGCTCTAGATGATTGCCAGAAAACATCATGGCTGTATCATTAATGGTTTGTCTGTTACAACTCCAGAGGCCAAAAAGGCATTATCTCACTGTGAAAAGAGCGTTTTGGCCTCAACCTTCTGATTTGAAGCTTGGAACCAAAAACATCTTCTCAAATCTACTTTATATTGTTAGTTTTCAGCTCTAGATGATTGCCAGAAAAGATCATGGCTGTATCATTAATGGTTTGTCTGTTACAACTCCAGAGGCCAAAATGGCATTATCTCACTGTGAAAAGAGCGTTTTGGCCTCAACCTTCTGATTTGAAGCTTGGAACCAAAAACATCTGCTCAAATCTACTTTATATTGTTCGTTTTCAGCTCTAGATGATTGCCAGAAAAGATCATGGCTGTATCATTAGTGGTTTGTCTGTTACAGCTAGAGAGGCCATATTGATCTTCTCTCACTGTGAAAAGAGCGTTTTGGCCTCAACCTTCTGATTTGAATCTTGGAACCAAAAATATCTGCTCAAATCTACTTTATATTGTCAGTTTTCAGCTCTAGATGATTGCCAGAAAAGATCATGGCTGTATCATTAATGGTTTGTCTGTTACAACTCCAGAGGCCAAAATGGCATTATCTCACTGTGAAAAGAGCGTTTTGGCCTCAACCTTCTGATTTGAAGCTTGGAACCAAAAACATCTGCTCAAATTTACTTTATATTGTTAGTTTTCAGCTCTAGATGATTGCCAGAAAAGATCATGGCTGTATCATTAATGGTTTGTCTGTTACAGCTAGAGAGGCCATATTGAGCTTATCTCACTGTGAAAAGAGCGTTTTGGCCTCAACCTTCTGATTTGAATCTTGGAACCAAAAACATCTGCTCAAATCTACTTTATATTGTCAGTTTTCAGCTCTTGATGATTGCCAGAAAAGATCATGGCTGTATCATTAATGGTTTGTCTGTTACAACTCCAGAGGCCAAAATGGCATTATCTCACTTTGAAAAGAGCGTTTTGGCCTCAACCTTCTGATTTGAAGCTTGGAACCAAAAACATCTGCTCAAATTTACTTTATATTGTTAGTTTTCAGCTCTAGATGATTGCCAGAAAAGATCATGGTGTATCAATAATGGTTTGTCTGTTACAGCTAGAGAGGCCACATTGAGCTTATCTCACTGTGAAAAGAGTGTTTTGGCCTCAACCTTCTGATTTCAAGCTTGGAACCAAAAACATCTGCTCAAATCTACTTTATATTGTTAGTTTTCAGCTCTAGATGATTGCCAGAAAAGATCATGGCTGTATCATTAATGGTTTGTCTGTTACAACTCCAGAGGCCAAAAAGGCATTATCTCACTGTGAAAAGAGCGTTTTGGCCTCAACCTTCTGATTTGAAGCTTGGAACCAAAAACATCTGCTCAAATCTACTTTATATTGTCAGTTTTCAGCTCTAGATGATTGCCAGAAAAGATCATGGCTGTATCATTAATGGTTTGTCTGTTACAACTCAAGAGGCCAAAATGGCATTATCTCACTGTGAAAAGAGCGTTTTGGCCTCAACCTTCTGATTTGTAGCTTGGAACCAAAAACATCTGCTCAAATTTACTTTATATTGTTAGTTTTCAGCTCTAGGTGATTGCCAGAAAAGATCATGGCTGTATCATTAATGGTTTGTCTGTTACAACTCCAGAGGCCAAAATGACATTATCTCACTCTGAAAAGAGCGTTTTGGCCTAAACCTTCTGATTTGAAGCTTGGAACCAAAAACATCTGCTCAAATCTACTTTATATTGTTAGTTTTCAACTCTAGATGATTGCCAGAAAAGATCATGGCTGTATAATTAATGGTATGTCTGTTACAGCTAGAGAGGCCAAAATGAGCTTTTCTCACTGTGAAAAGAGCATTTTGGCCTCAACCTTCTGATTTGAAGCTTGGAACCAAATACATCTGCTCAAATCTACTTTATATTGTTAGTTTTCAGCTCTAGATGATTGCCAGAAAAGATCATGGCTATATCATTAATGGTTTGTCTGTTACAGCTACAGAGGCCAAAATGACATTATCTCACTGTGAAAAGAGCGTTTTGGCCTCAACCTTCTGATTTGAAGCTTCGAACCAAAAACATCTGCTCAAATCTACTTTATATTGTTAGTTTTCAGCTCTAGATGATTGCCAGAAAAGATCATGGCTGTATCATTAATGGTTTGTCTGTTACAACTCCAGAGGCCAAAATGGCATTATCTCACTGTGAAAAGAGCGTTTTGGCCTCAACCTTCCTATTTGAAGCTTGGAACCAAAAACATCTGTTCAAATCTACTTTATATTGTTCGTTTTCAGCTCTAGATGATTGCCAGAAAAGATCATGGCTGTATCATTAGTGGTTTGTCTGTTACAGCTAGAGAGGCGATATTGATCTTCTCTCACTGCGAAAAGACCGTTTTGGCCTCAACCTTCTGATTTGAATCTTGGAACCAAAAACATCTGCTCAAATCTACTTTATATTGTCAGTTTTCAGCTCTAGATGATTGCCAGAAAAGATCATGGCTGTATCATTAATGGTTTGTCTGTTACAACTCCAGAGGCCAAAATGGCATTATCTCACTGTGAAAAGAGCGTTTTGTCCTCAACCTTCTGATTTGAATCTTGGAACCAAAAACATCTGCTCAAATCTACTTTATATTGTTAGTTTTCAGCTCTAGATTATTGCCAGAAAAGATCATGGCTGTATCATGAATGGTTTGTCTGTTACAGCTAGAGAGGCCATATTGAGCTTCTCTCACTGTGAAAAGAGTGTTTTGGCCTCAACCTTCTGATTTCAAGCTTGGAACCAAACACATCTGCTCAAATCTACTTTATATTGTTAGTTTTCAGCTCTAGATAATTGCCAGAAAAGATCATGGCTATATCATCAATGGTTTGTCTGTTACAGCTAGAGAGGTCATATTGAGCTTATCTCACTGAAAAGAGCGTTTTGGCCTCAACCTTCTGATTTGAAGCTTGAAACCAAAAACATCTTTTCAAATCTACTTTATATTGTTAGTTTTCAGCTCTAGATGATTGCCAGAAAATATCATGGCTGCATCATTAATGGTTTGTCTGTTACAACTACAGAGGCCAAAATGACATTATCTCACTGTGAAAAGAGCGTTTTGGACTCAACCTTCTGATTTGAAGCTTGGAACCAAAAGCATCTGCTCAAATCTACTTTATATTGTTAGTTTTCAGCTCTAGATGATTGCCAGAAAAGATCATGGATGTATCATTAATGGTTTGTCTGTTACAACTCCAGAGGCCAAAATGGCATTATCTCACTGTGAAAAGAGCGTTTTGGCCTCAACCTTCTGATTTGAAGCTTGGAACCAATAACATCTGCTCAAATCTACTTTATATTGTTCGTTTTCAGCTCTAGATGATTGCCAGAAAAGATCATTGCTGTATCATTAGTGGTTTGACTGTTACAGCTAGAGAGGCCATATTGATCCTCTCTCACTGTGAAAAGAGCGTTTTGGCCTCAACCTTCTGATTTGAATCTTGGAACCAAAAACAACTGCTCAAATCTACTTTATATTGTCAGTTTTCAGCTCTAGATGATTGCCAGAAAAGATCATGGCTGTATCATTAATGGTTTGTCTGTTACAACTCCAGAGGCCAAAATGGCATTATCTCACTGTGAAAAGAGCGTTTTGGCCTCAACCTTCTGATTTGTAGCTTGGAACCAAAAACATCTGCTCAAATTTACTTTATATTGTTAGTTTTCAGCTCTAGGTGATTGCCAGAAAAGATCATGGCTGTATCATTAATGGTTTGTCTGTTACAACTCCAGAGGCCAAAATGACATTATCTCAATCTGAAAAGAGCGTTTTGGCCTAAACCTTCTGATTTGAAGCTTGGAACCAAAAACATCTGCTCAAATCTACTTTATATTGTTAGTTTTCAACTCTAGATGATTGCCAGAAAAGATCATGGCTGTATAATTAATGGTATGTCTGTTACAGCTAGAGAGGCCAAAATGAGCTTTTCTCACTGTGAAAAGAGCATTTTGGCCTCAACCTTCTGATTTGAAGCTTGGAACCAAATACATCTGCTCAAATCTACTTTATATTGTTAGTTTTCAGCTCTAGATGATTGCCAGAAAAGATCATGGCTATATCATTAATGGTTTGTCTGTTACAGCTACAGAGGCCAAAATGACATTATCTCACTGTGAAAAGAGCGTTTTGGCCTCAACCTTCTGATTTGAAGCTTCGAACCAAAAACATCTGCTCAAATCTACTTTATATTGTTAGTTTTCAGCTCTAGATGATTGCCAGAAAAGATCATGGCTGTATCATTAATGGTTTGTCTGTTACAACTCCAGAGGCCAAAATGGCATTATCTCACTGTGAAAAGAGCGTTTTGGCCTCAACCTTCCTATTTGAAGCTTGGAACCAAAAACATCTGTTCAAATCTACTTTATATTGTTCGTTTTCAGCTCTAGATGATTGCCAGAAAAGATCATGGCTGTATCATTAGTGGTTTGTCTGTTACAGCTAGAGAGGCGATATTGATCTTCTCTCACTGCGAAAAGAGCGTTTTGGCCTCAACCTTCTGATTTGAATCTTGGAACCAAAAACATCTGCTCAAATCTACTTTATATTGTCAGTTTTCAGCTCTAGATGATTGCCAGAAAAGATCATAGCTGTATCATTAATGGTTTGTCTGTTACAACTCCAGAGGCCAAAATGGCATTATCTCACTGTGAAAAGAGCGTTTTGTCCTCAACCTTCTGATTTGAATCTTGGAACCAAAAACATCTGCTCAAATCTACTTTATATTGTTAGTTTTCAGCTCTAGATTATTGCCAGAAAAGATCATGGCTGTATCATGAATGGTTTGTCTGTTACAGCTAGAGAGGCCATATTGAGCTTCTCTCACTGTGAAAAGAGTGTTTTGGCCTCAACCTTCTGATTTCAAGCTTGGAACCAAACACATCTGCTCAAATCTACTTTATATTGTTAGTTTTCAGCTCTAGATAATTGCCAGAAAAGATCATGGCTATATCATCAATGGTTTGTCTGTTACAGCTAGAGAGGTCATATTGAGCTTATCTCACTGAAAAGAGCGTTTTGGCCTGAACCTTCTGATTTGAAGCTTGAAACCAAAAACATCTTTTCAAATCTACTTTATATTGTTAGTTTTCAGCTCTAGATGATTGCCAGAAAATATCATGGCTGCATCATTAATGGTTTGTCTGTTACAACTACAGAGGCCAAAATGACATTATCTCACTGTGAAAAGAGCGTTTTGGACTCAACCTTCTGATTTGAAGCTTGGAACCAAAAGCATCTGCTCAAATCTACTTTATATTGTTAGTTTTCAGCTCTAGATGATTGCCAGAAAAGATCATGGATGTATCATTTATGGTTTGTCTGTTACAACTCCAGAGGCCAAAATGGCCTTATCTCACTGTGAAAAGAGCGTTTTGGCCTCAACCTTCTGATTTGAAGCTTGGAACCAAAAACATCAGGTCAAATCTACTTTATTTTGTTAGTTTTCAGCTCTAGATTTTTGCCAGAAAAGATCATGGCTGTATCATTATTGGTTTGTCTGTTACAGCTAGAGAGGTCATATTGATCTTCTCTTACTGTGTAAAGAGCGTTTTGGCCTCAACCTTCTGATTTCAAGCTTGGAACCAAATACATCTCCTCAAATCTACTTTATATTGTTAGTTTTCAGCTCTAGATCATTGCCAGAAAAGATCATGGCTATATCATCAATGGTTTGTCTGTTACAGCTAGAGAGGCCATATTGACCTTATCTCACTGTGAAAAGAGCGTTTTGGCCTCAACCTTCTGATTTGAAGCTTGGAACCAAAAACATCTGCTCAAATCTACTTTATATTGTTAGTTTTCAGCTCTAGATGATTGTCAGAAATGATCATGGCTGTATCATTAATGGTTTGTCTGTTACAACTCCAGAGGCCAAAATGGCATTATCTCAATGTGAAAAGAGCGTTTTTTGCCTGAACCTTCTGATTTGAAGCTTGGAACGAAAAACATCTGCTCAAATCTACTTTATATTGTTAGTTTTCAGCTCTAGATGATTGCCAGAAAAGATCATGGCTTTATCATTAATGGTTTGTCTGTTACAACTCCAGAGGCCAAAATGGCATTATCTCAATGTGAAAAGAGCGTTTTGGCCTCAACCTTCTGATTTGAATCTTGGAACCAAAAACATCTGCTCAAATCTACTTTATATTGTTAGTTTTCAGCTCTAGATGATTGCCAGAAAATATCATGGCTGCATCATTAATGGTTTGTCTGTTACAACTACAGAGGCCAAATGACATTATCTCACTGTGAAAAGAGCGTTTTGGACTCAACCTTCTGATTTGAAGCTTGGAACCAAAAGCATCTGCTCAAATCTACTTTATATTGTTAGTTTTCAGCTCTAGATGATTGCCAGAAAAGATCATGGATGTATCATTAATGGTTTGTCTGTTACAACTCCAGAGGCCAAAATGGCCTTATCTCACTGTGAAAAGAGCGTTTTGGCCTCAACCTTCTGATTTGAAGCTTGGAACCAAAAACATCAGGTCAAATCTACTTTATTTTGTTAGTTTTCAGCTCTAGATTTTTGCCAGAAAAGATCATGGCTGTATCATTATTGGTTTGTCTGTTACAGCTAGAGAGGCCATATTGATCTTCTCTTACTGTGTAAAGAGCGTTTTAGCCTCAACCTTCTGATTTCAAGCTTGGAACCAAATACATCTCCTCAAATCTACTTTATATTGTTAGTTTTCAGCTCTAGATCATTGCCAGAAAAGATCATGGCTATATCATCAATGGTTTGTCTGTTACAGCTAGAGAGGCCATATTGACCTTATCTCATGTGAAAAGAGCGTTTTGGCCTCAACCTTCTGATTTGAAGCTTGGAACCAAAAACATCTGCTCAAATCTCCTTTATATTGTTAGTTTTCAGCTCTAGATGATTGCCAGAAAAGATCATGGCTGTATCATTAATGGTTTGTCTGTTACAACTCCAGAGGCCAAAATGGCATTATCTCACTGTGAAAAGAGCGTTTTGGCCTCAACCTTCTGATTTGAAGCTTGGAACCAAAAACATCTGCTCAAATTTACTTTATATTGTTAGTTTTCAGCTCTAGATGATTGCCAGAAAAGATCATGGCTGTATCAATAATGGTTTGTCTGTTACAGCTAGAGAGGCCATATTGAGCTTATCTCACTGTGAAAAGAGCGTTTTGGCCTCAACCTTCTGATTTGAATCTTGGAACCAAAAACATCTGCTCAAATCTACTTTATATTGTCAGTTTTCAGCTCTTGATGATTGCCAGAAAAGATCATGGCTGTATCATTAATGGTTTGTCTGTTACAACTCCAGAGGCCAAAATGGCATTATCTCACTTTGAAAAGAGCGTTTTGGCCTCAACCTTCTGATTTGAAGCTTGGAACCAAAAACATCTGCTCAAATTTACTTTATATTGTTAGTTTTCAGCTCTAGATGATTGCCAGAAAAGATCATGGTGTATCAATAATGGTTTGTCTGTTACAGCTAGAGAGGCCACATTGAGCTTATCTCACTGTGAAAAGAGTGTTTTGGCCTCAACCTTCTGATTTCAAGCTTGGAACCAAAAACATCTGCTCAAATCTACTTTATATTGTTAGTTTTCAGCTCTAGATGATTGCCAGAAAAGATCATGGCTGTATCATTAATGGTTTGTCTGTTACAACTCCAGAGGCCAAAAAGGCATTATCTCACTGTGAAAAGAGCGTTTTGGCCTCAACCTTCTGATTTGAAGCTTGGAACCAAAAACATCTTCTCAAATCTACTTTATATTGTTAGTTTTCAGCTCTAGATGATTGCCAGAAAAGATCATGGCTGTATCATTAATGGTTTGTCTGTTACAACTCCAGAGGCCAAAATGGCATTATCTCACTGTGAAAAGAGCGTTTTGGCCTCAACCTTCTGATTTGAAGCTTGGAACCAATAACATCTGCTCAAATCTACTTTATATTGTTCGTTTTCAGCTCTAGATGATTGCCAGAAAAGATCATTGCTGTATCATTAGTGGTTTGACTGTTACAGCTAGAGAGGCCATATTGATCCTCTCTCACTGTGAAAAGAGCGTTTTGGCCTCAACCTTCTGATTTGAATCTTGGAACCAAAAACATCTGCTCAAATCTACTTTATATTGTCAGTTTTCAGCTCTAGATGATTGCCAGAAAAGATCATGGCTGTATCATTAATGGTTTGTCTGTTACAACTCCAGAGGCCAAAATGGCATTATCTCACTGTGAAAAGAGCGTTTTGGCCTCAACCTTCTGATTTGTAGCTTGGAACCAAAAACATCTGCTCAAATTTACTTTATATTGTTAGTTTTCAGCTCTAGGTGATTGCCAGAAAAGATCATGGCTGTATCATTAATGGTTTGTCTGTTACAACTCCAGAGGCCAAAATGACATTATCTCACTCTGAAAAGAGCGTTTTGGCCTAAACCTTCTGATTTGAAGCTTGGAACCAAAAACATCTGCTCAAATCTACTTTATATTGTTAGTTTTCAACTCTAGATGATTGCCAGAAAAGATCATGGCTGTATAATTAATGGTATGTCTGTTACAGCTAGAGAGGCCAAAATGAGCTTTTCTCACTGTGAAAAGAGCATTTTGGCCTCAACCTTCTGATTTGAAGCTTGGAACCAAATACATCTGCTCAAATCTACTTTATATTGTTAGTTTTCAGCTCTAGATGATTGCCAGAAAAGATCATGGCTATATCATTAATGGTTTGTCTGTTACAGCTACAGAGGCCAAAATGACATTATCTCACTGTGAAAAGAGCGTTTTGGCCTCAACCTTCTGATTTGAAGCTTCGAACCAAAAACATCTGCTCAAATCTACTTTATATTGTTAGTTTTCAGCTCTAGATGATTGCCAGAAAAGATCATGGCTGTATCATTAATGGTTTGTCTGTTACAACTCCAGAGGCCAAAATGGCATTATCTCACTGTGAAAAGAGCGTTTTGGCCTTAACCTTCCTATTTGAAGCTTGGAACCAAAAACATCTGTTCAAATCTACTTTATATTGTTCGTTTTCAGCTCTAGATGATTGCCAGAAAAGATCATGGCTGTATCATTAGTGGTTTGTCTGTTACAGCTAGAGAGGCGATATTGATCTTCTCTCACTGCGAAAAGAGCGTTTTGGCCTCAACCTTCTGATTTGAATCTTGGAACCAAAAACATCTGCTCAAATCTACTTTATATTGTCAGTTTTCAGCTCTAGATGATTGCCAGAAAAGATCATGGCTGTATCATTAATGGTTTGTCTGTTACAACTCCAGAGGCCAAAATGGCATTATCTCACTGTGAAAAGAGCGTTTTGTCCTCAACCTTCTGATTTGAATCTTGGAACCAAAAACATCTGCTCAAATCTACTTTATATTGTTAGTTTTCAGCTCTAGATTATTGCCAGAAAAGATCATGGCTGTATCATGAATGGTTTGTCTGTTACAGCTAGAGAGGCCATATTGAGCTTCTCTCACTGTGAAAAGAGTGTTTTGGCCTCAACCTTCTGATTTCAAGCTTGGAACCAAACACATCTGCTCAAATCTACTTTATATTGTTAGTTTTCAGCTCTAGATAATTGCCAGAAAAGATCATGGCTATATCATCAATGGTTTGTCTGTTACAGCTAGAGAGGTCATATTGAGCTTATCTCACTGAAAAGAGCGTTTTGGCCTGAACCTTCTGATTTGAAGCTTGAAACCAAAAACATCTTTTCAAATCTACTTTATATTGTTAGTTTTCAGCTCTAGATGATTGCCAGAAAATATCATGGCTGCATCATTAATGGTTTGTCTGTTACAACTACAGAGGCCAAAATGACATTATCTCACTGTGAAAAGAGCGTTTTGGACTCAACCTTCTGATTTGAAGCTTGGAACCAAAAGCATCTGCTCAAATCTACTTTATATTGTTAGTTTTCAGCTCTAGATGATTGCCAGAAAAGATCATGGATGTATCATTTATGGTTTGTCTGTTACAACTCCAGAGGCCAAAATGGCCTTATCTCACTGTGAAAAGAGCGTTTTGGCCTCAACCTTCTGATTTGAAGCTTGGAACCAAAAACATCAGGTCAAATCTACTTTATTTTGTTAGTTTTCAGCTCTAGATTTTTGCCAGAAAAGATCATGGCTGTATCATTATTGGTTTGTCTGTTACAGCTAGAGAGGTCATATTGATCTTCTCTTACTGTGTAAAGAGCGTTTTGGCCTCAACCTTCTGATTTCAAGCTTGGAACCAAATACATCTCCTCAAATCTACTTTATATTGTTAGTTTTCAGCTCTAGATCATTGCCAGAAAAGATCATGGCTATATCATCAATGGTTTGTCTGTTACAGCTAGAGAGGCCATATTGACCTTATCTCACTGTGAAAAGAGCGTTTTGGCCTCAACCTTCTGATTTGAAGCTTGGAACCAAAAACATCTGCTCAAATCTACTTTATATTGTTAGTTTTCAGCTCTAGATGATTGTCAGAAATGATCATGGCTGTATCATTAATGGTTTGTCTGTTACAACTCCAGAGGCCAAAATGGCATTATCTCAATGTGAAAAGAGCGTTTTTTGCCTGAACCTTCTGATTTGAAGCTTGGAACGAAAAACATCTGCTCAAATCTACTTTATATTGTTAGTTTTCAGCTCTAGATGATTGCCAGAAAAGATCATGGCTTTATCATTAATGGTTTGTCTGTTACAACTCCAGAGGCCAAAATGGCATTATCTCAATGTGAAAAGAGCGTTTTGGCCTCAACCTTCTGATTTGAATCTTGGAACCAAAAACATCTGCTCAAATCTACTTTATATTGTTAGTTTTCAGCTCTAGATGATTGCCAGAAAATATCATGGCTGCATCATTAATGGTTTGTCTGTTACAACTACAGAGGCCAAATGACATTATCTCACTGTGAAAAGAGCGTTTTGGACTCAACCTTCTGATTTGAAGCTTGGAACCAAAAGCATCTGCTCAAATCTACTTTATATTGTTAGTTTTCAGCTCTAGATGATTGCCAGAAAAGATCATGGATGTATCATTAATGGTTTGTCTGTTACAACTCCAGAGGCCAAAATGGCCTTATCTCACTGTGAAAAGAGCGTTTTGGCCTCAACCTTCTGATTTGAAGCTTGGAACCAAAAACATCAGGTCAAATCTACTTTATTTTGTTAGTTTTCAGCTCTAGATTTTTGCCAGAAAAGATCATGGCTGTATCATTATTGGTTTGTCTGTTACAGCTAGAGAGGCCATATTGATCTTCTCTTACTGTGTAAAGAGCGTTTTAGCCTCAACCTTCTGATTTCAAGCTTGGAACCAAATACATCTCCTCAAATCTACTTTATATTGTTAGTTTTCAGCTCTAGATCATTGCCAGAAAAGATCATGGCTATATCATCAATGGTTTGTCTGTTACAGCTAGAGAGGCCATATTGACCTTATCTCATGTGAAAAGAGCGTTTTGGCCTCAACCTTCTGATTTGAAGCTTGGAACCAAAAACATCTGCTCAAATCTCCTTTATATTGTTAGTTTTCAGCTCTAGATGATTGCCAGAAAAGATCATGGCTGCATCATTAATGGTTTGTCTGTTACAACTACAGAGGCCAAAATGCATTATCTCAATGTGAAAAGAGCGTTTTGGCCTCAACCTTCTGATTTGAAGCTTGGAACCAAAAACATCTGCTCAAATCTACTTTATATTGTTAGTTTTCAGCTCTAGATGATTGCCAGAAAATATCATGGCTGCATCATTAATGGTTTGTCTGTTACAACTACAGAGGCCAAAATGACATTATCTCACTGTGAAAAGAGCGTTTTGTCCTCAACCTTCTGATTTGAATCTTGGAACCAAAAACATCTGCTCAAATCTACTTTATATTGTTAGTTTTCAGCTCTAGATTATTGCCAGAAAAGATCATGGCTGTATCATGAATGGTTTGTCTGTTACAGCTAGAGAGGCCATATTGAGCTTCTCTCACTGTGAAAAGAGTGTTTTGGCCTCAACCTTCTGATTTCAAGCTTGGAACCAAACACATCTGCTCAAATCTACTTTATATTGTTAGTTTTCAGCTCTAGATAATTGCCAGAAAAGATCATGGCTATATCATCAATGGTTTGTCTGTTACAGCTAGAGAGGTCATATTGAGCTTATCTCACTGAAAAGAGCGTTTTGGCCTCAACCTTCTGATTTGAAGCTTGAAACCAAAAACATCTTTTCAAATCTACTTTATATTGTTAGTTTTCAGCTCTAGATGATTGCCAGAAAATATCATGGCTGCATCATTAATGGTTTGTCTGTTACAACTACAGAGGCCAAAATGACATTATCTCACTGTGAAAAGAGCGTTTTGGACTCAACCTTCTGATTTGAAGCTTGGAACCAAAAGCATCTGCTCAAATCTACTTTATATTGTTAGTTTTCAGCTCTAGATGATTGCCAGAAAAGATCATGGATGTATCATTAATGGTTTGTCTGTTACAACTCCAGAGGCCAAAATGGCCTTATCTCACTGTGAAAAGAGCGTTTTGGCCTCAACCTTCTGATTTGAAGCTTGGAACCAAAAACATCAGGTCAAATCTACTTTATTTTGTTAGTTTTCAGCTCTAGATTTTTGCCAGAAAAGATCATGGCTGTATCATTATTGGTTTGTCTGTTACAGCTAGAGAGGTCATATTGATCTTCTCTTACTGTGTAAAGAGCGTTTTGGCCTCAACCTTCTGATTTCAAGCTTGGAACCAAATACATCTCCTCAAATCTACTTTATATTGTTAGTTTTCAGCTCTAGATCATTGCCAGAAAAGATCATGGCTATATCATCAATGGTTTGTCTGTTACAGCTAGAGAGGCCATATTGACCTTATCTCACTGTGAAAAGAGCGTTTTGGCCTCAACCTTCTGATTTGAAGCTTGGAACCAAAAACATCTGCTCAAATCTACTTTATATTGTTAGTTTTCAGCTCTAGATGATTGTCAGAAAAGATCATGGCTGTATCATTAATGGTTTGTCTGTTACAACTCCAGAGGCCAAAATGGCATTATCTCAATGTGAAAAGAGCGTTTTTTGCCTGAACCTTCTGATTTGAAGCTTGGAACGAAAAACATCTGCTCAAATCTACTTTATATTGTTAGTTTTCAGCTCTAGATGATTGCCAGAAAAGATCATGGCTTTATCATTAATGGTTTGTCTGTTACAACTCCAGAGGCCAAAATGGCATTATCTCAATGTGAAAAGAGCGTTTTGGCCTCAACCTTCTGATTTGAAGCTTGGAACCAAAAACATCTGCTCAAATCTACTTTATATTGTTAGTTTTCAGCTCTAGATGATTGCCAGAAAATATCATGGCTGCATCATTAATGGTTTGTCTGTTACAACTACAGAGGCCAAAATGACATTATCTCACTGTGAAAAGAGCGTTTTGGACTCAACCTTCTGATTTGAAGCTTGGAACCAAAAGCATCTGCTCAAATCTACTTTATATTGTTAGTTTTCAGCTCTAGATGATTGCCAGAAAAGATCATGGATGTATCATTAATGGTTTGTCTGTTACAACTCCAGAGGCCAAAATGGCCTTATCTCACTGTGAAAAGAGCGTTTTGGCCTCAACCTTCTGATTTGAAGCTTGGAACCAAAAACATCAGGTCAAATCTACTTTATTTTGTTAGTTTTCAGCTCTAGATTTTTGCCAGAAAAGATCATGGCTGTATCATTATTGGTTTGTCTGTTACAGCTAGAGAGGCCATATTGATCTTCTCTTACTGTGTAAAGAGCGTTTTAGCCTCAACCTTCTGATTTCAAGCTTGGAACCAAATACATCTCCTCAAATCTACTTTATATTGTTAGTTTTCAGCTCTAGATCATTGCCAGAAAAGATCATGGCTATATCATCAATGGTTTGTCTGTTACAGCTAGAGAGGCCATATTGACCTTATCTCATGTGAAAAGAGCGTTTTGGCCTCAACCTTCTGATTTGAAGCTTGGAACCAAAAACATCTGCTCAAATCTCCTTTATATTGTTAGTTTTCAGCTCTAGATAATTGCCAGAAAATATCATGGCTGCATCATTAATGGTTTGTCTGTTACAACTACAGAGGCCAAAATGACATTATCTCACTGTGAAAAGAGCGTTTTGGACTCAACCTTCTGATTTGAAGCTTGGAACCAAAAGCATCTGCTCAAATCTACTTTATATTGTTAGTTTTCAGCTCTAGATGATTGCCAGAAAAGATCATGGATGTATCATTAATGGTTTGTCTGTTACAACTCCAGAGGCCAAAATGGCCTTATCTCACTGTGAAAAGAGCGTTTTGGCCTCAACCTTCTGATTTGAAGCTTGGAACCAAAAACATCAGGTCAAATCTACTTTATTTTGTTAGTTTTCAGCTCTAGATTTTTGCCAGAAAAGATCATGGCTGTATCATTATTGGTTTGTCTGTTACAGCTAGAGAGGTCATATTGATCTTCTCTTACTGTGTAAAGAGCGTTTTGGCCTCAACCTTCTGATTTCAAGCTTGGAACCAAATACATCTCCTCAAATCTACTTTATATTGTTAGTTTTCAGCTCTAGATCATTGCCAGAAAAGATCATGGCTATATCATCAATGGTTTGTCTGTTACAGCTAGAGAGGCCATATTGACCTTATCTCACTGTGAAAAGAGCGTTTTGGCCTCAACCTTCTGATTTGAAGCTTGGAACCAAAAACATCTGCTCAAATCTACTTTATATTGTTAGTTTTCAGCTCTAGATGATTGTCAGAAAAGATCATGGCTGTATCATTAATGGTTTGTCTGTTACAACTCCAGAGGCCAAAATGGCATTATCTCAATGTGAAAAGAGCGTTTTTTGCCTGAACCTTCTGATTTGAAGCTTGGAACGAAAAACATCTGCTCAAATCTACTTTATATTGTTAGTTTTCAGCTCTAGATGATTGCCAGAAAAGATCATGGCTTTATCATTAATGGTTTGTCTGTTACAACTCCAGAGGCCAAAATGGCATTATCTCAATGTGAAAAGAGCGTTTTGGCCTCAACCTTCTGATTTGAAGCTTGGAACCAAAAACATCTGCTCAAATCTACTTTATATTGTTAGTTTTCAGCTCTAGATGATTGCCAGAAAATATCATGGCTGCATCATTAATGGTTTGTCTGTTACAACTACAGAGGCCAAAATGACATTATCTCACTGTGAAAAGAGCGTTTTGGACTCAACCTTCTGATTTGAAGCTTGGAACCAAAAGCATCTGCTCAAATCTACTTTATATTGTTAGTTTTCAGCTCTAGATGATTGCCAGAAAAGATCATGGATGTATCATTAATGGTTTGTCTGTTACAACTCCAGAGGCCAAAATGGCCTTATCTCACTGTGAAAAGAGCGTTTTGGCCTCAACCTTCTGATTTGAAGCTTGGAACCAAAAACATCAGGTCAAATCTACTTTATTTTGTTAGTTTTCAGCTCTAGATTTTTGCCAGAAAAGATCATGGCTGTATCATTATTGGTTTGTCTGTTACAGCTAGAGAGGCCATATTGATCTTCTCTTACTGTGTAAAGAGCGTTTTAGCCTCAACCTTCTGATTTCAAGCTTGGAACCAAATACATCTCCTCAAATCTACTTTATATTGTTAGTTTTCAGCTCTAGATCATTGCCAGAAAAGATCATGGCTATATCATCAATGGTTTGTCTGTTACAGCTAGAGAGGCCATATTGACCTTATCTCATGTGAAAAGAGCGTTTTGGCCTCAACCTTCTGATTTGAAGCTTGGAACCAAAAACATCTGCTCAAATCTCCTTTATATTGTTAGTTTTCAGCTCTAGATAATTGCCAGAAAATATCATGGCTGCATCATTAATGGTTTGTCTGTTACAACTACAGAGGCCAAAATGACATTATCTCACTGTGAAAAGAGCGTTTTGGACTCAACCTTCTGATTTGAAGCTTGGAACCAAAAGCATCTGCTCAAATCTACTTTATATTGTTAGTTTTCAGCTCTAGATGATTGCCAGAAAAGATCATGGATGTATCATTAATGGTTTGTCTGTTACAACTCCAGAGGCCAAAATGGCCTTATCTCACTGTGAAAAGAGCGTTTTGGCCTCAACCTTCTGATTTGAAGCTTGGAACCAAACACATCTGCTCAAATCTACTTTATATTGTTAGTTTTCAGCTCTAGATAATTGCCAGAAAAGATCATGGCTATATCATCAATGGTTTGTCTGTTACAGCTAGAGAGGTCATATTGAGCTTATCTCACTGAAAAGAGCGTTTTGGCCTCAACCTTCTGATTTGAAGCTTGAAACCAAAAACATCTTTTCAAATCTACTTTATATTGTTAGTTTTCAGCTCTAGATGATTGCCAGAAAATATCATGGCTGCATCATTAATGGTTTGTCTGTTACAACTACAGAGGCCAAAATGACATTATCTCACTGTGAAAAGAGCGTTTTGGACTCAACCTTCTGATTTGAAGCTTGGAACCAAAAGCATCTGCTCAAATCTACTTTATATTGTTAGTTTTCAGCTCTAGATGATTGCCAGAAAAGATCATGGATGTATCATTAATGGTTTGTCTGTTACAACTCCAGAGGCCAAAATGGCCTTATCTCACTGTGAAAAGAGCGTTTTGGCCTCAACCTTCTGATTTGAAGCTTGGAACCAAAAACATCAGGTCAAATCTACTTTATTTTGTTAGTTTTCAGCTCTAGATTTTTGCCAGAAAAGATCATGGCTGTATCATTATTGGTTTGTCTGTTACAGCTAGAGAGGTCATATTGATCTTCTCTTACTGTGTAAAGAGCGTTTTGGCCTCAACCTTCTGATTTCAAGCTTGGAACCAAATACATCTCCTCAAATCTACTTTATATTGTTAGTTTTCAGCTCTAGATCATTGCCAGAAAAGATCATGGCTATATCATCAATGGTTTGTCTGTTACAGCTAGAGAGGCCATATTGACCTTATCTCACTGTGAAAAGAGCGTTTTGGCCTCAACCTTCTGATTTGAAGCTTGGAACCAAAAACATCTGCTCAAATCTACTTTATATTGTTAGTTTTCAGCTCTAGATGATTGTCAGAAAAGATCATGGCTGTATCATTAATGGTTTGTCTGTTACAACTCCAGAGGCCAAAATGGCATTATCTCAATGTGAAAAGAGCGTTTTTTGCCTGAACCTTCTGATTTGAAGCTTGGAACGAAAAACATCTGCTCAAATCTACTTTATATTGTTAGTTTTCAGCTCTAGATGATTGCCAGAAAAGATCATGGCTTTATCATTAATGGTTTGTCTGTTACAACTCCAGAGGCCAAAATGGCATTATCTCAATGTGAAAAGAGCGTTTTGGCCTCAACCTTCTGATTTGAAGCTTGGAACCAAAAACATCTGCTCAAATCTACTTTATATTGTTAGTTTTCAGCTCTAGATGATTGCCAGAAAATATCATGGCTGCATCATTAATGGTTTGTCTGTTACAACTACAGAGGCCAAAATGACATTATCTCACTGTGAAAAGAGCGTTTTGGACTCAACCTTCTGATTTGAAGCTTGGAACCAAAAGCATCTGCTCAAATCTACTTTATATTGTTAGTTTTCAGCTCTAGATGATTGCCAGAAAAGATCATGGATGTATCATTAATGGTTTGTCTGTTACAACTCCAGAGGCCAAAATGGCCTTATCTCACTGTGAAAAGAGCGTTTTGGCCTCAACCTTCTGATTTGAAGCTTGGAACCAAAAACATCAGGTCAAATCTACTTTATTTTGTTAGTTTTCAGCTCTAGATTTTTGCCAGAAAAGATCATGGCTGTATCATTATTGGTTTGTCTGTTACAGCTAGAGAGGCCATATTGATCTTCTCTTACTGTGTAAAGAGCGTTTTAGCCTCAACCTTCTGATTTCAAGCTTGGAACCAAATACATCTCCTCAAATCTACTTTATATTGTTAGTTTTCAGCTCTAGATCATTGCCAGAAAAGATCATGGCTATATCATCAATGGTTTGTCTGTTACAGCTAGAGAGGCCATATTGACCTTATCTCATGTGAAAAGAGCGTTTTGGCCTCAACCTTCTGATTTGAAGCTTGGAACCAAAAACATCTGCTCAAATCTCCTTTATATTGTTAGTTTTCAGCTCTAGATAATTGCCAGAAAATATCATGGCTGCATCATTAATGGTTTGTCTGTTACAACTACAGAGGCCAAAATGACATTATCTCACTGTGAAAAGAGCGTTTTGGACTCAACCTTCTGATTTGAAGCTTGGAACCAAAAGCATCTGCTCAAATCTACTTTATATTGTTAGTTTTCAGCTCTAGATGATTGCCAGAAAAGATCATGGATGTATCATTAATGGTTTGTCTGTTACAACTCCAGAGGCCAAAATGGCCTTATCTCACTGTGAAAAGAGCGTTTTGGCCTCAACCTTCTGATTTGAAGCTTGGAACCAAAAACATCAGGTCAAATCTACTTTATTTTGTTAGTTTTCAGCTCTAGATTTTTGCCAGAAAAGATCATGGCTGTATCATTATTGGTTTGTCTGTTACAGCTAGAGAGGTCATATTGATCTTCTCTTACTGTGTAAAGAGCGTTTTGGCCTCAACCTTCTGATTTCAAGCTTGGAACCAAATACATCTCCTCAAATCTACTTTATATTGTTAGTTTTCAGCTCTAGATCATTGCCAGAAAAGATCATGGCTATATCATCAATGGTTTGTCTGTTACAGCTAGAGAGGCCATATTGACCTTATCTCACTGTGAAAAGAGCGTTTTGGCCTCAACCTTCTGATTTGAAGCTTGGAACCAAAAACATCTGCTCAAATCTACTTTATATTGTTAGTTTTCAGCTCTAGATGATTGTCAGAAAAGATCATGGCTGTATCATTAATGGTTTGTCTGTTACAACTCCAGAGGCCAAAATGGCATTATCTCAATGTGAAAAGAGCGTTTTTTGCCTGAACCTTCTGATTTGAAGCTTGGAACGAAAAACATCTGCTCAAATCTACTTTATATTGTTAGTTTTCAGCTCTAGATGATTGCCAGAAAAGATCATGGCTTTATCATTAATGGTTTGTCTGTTACAACTCCAGAGGCCAAAATGGCATTATCTCAATGTGAAAAGAGCGTTTTGGCCTCAACCTTCTGATTTGAAGCTTGGAACCAAAAACATCTGCTCAAATCTACTTTATATTGTTAGTTTTCAGCTCTAGATGATTGCCAGAAAATATCATGGCTGCATCATTAATGGTTTGTCTGTTACAACTACAGAGGCCAAAATGACATTATCTCACTGTGAAAAGAGCGTTTTGGACTCAACCTTCTGATTTGAAGCTTGGAACCAAAAGCATCTGCTCAAATCTACTTTATATTGTTAGTTTTCAGCTCTAGATGATTGCCAGAAAAGATCATGGATGTATCATTAATGGTTTGTCTGTTACAACTCCAGAGGCCAAAATGGCCTTATCTCACTGTGAAAAGAGCGTTTTGGCCTCAACCTTCTGATTTGAAGCTTGGAACCAAAAACATCAGGTCAAATCTACTTTATTTTGTTAGTTTTCAGCTCTAGATTTTTGCCAGAAAAGATCATGGCTGTATCATTATTGGTTTGTCTGTTACAGCTAGAGAGGCCATATTGATCTTCTCTTACTGTGTAAAGAGCGTTTTAGCCTCAACCTTCTGATTTCAAGCTTGGAACCAAATACATCTCCTCAAATCTACTTTATATTGTTAGTTTTCAGCTCTAGATCATTGCCAGAAAAGATCATGGCTATATCATCAATGGTTTGTCTGTTACAGCTAGAGAGGCCATATTGACCTTATCTCATGTGAAAAGAGCGTTTTGGCCTCAACCTTCTGATTTGAAGCTTGGAACCAAAAACATCTGCTCAAATCTCCTTTATATTGTTAGTTTTCAGCTCTAGATAATTGCCAGAAAATATCATGGCTGCATCATTAATGGTTTGTCTGTTACAACTACAGAGGCCAAAATGACATTATCTCACTGTGAAAAGAGCGTTTTGGACTCAACCTTCTGATTTGAAGCTTGGAACCAAAAGCATCTGCTCAAATCTACTTTATATTGTTAGTTTTCAGCTCTAGATGATTGCCAGAAAAGATCATGGATGTATCATTAATGGTTTGTCTGTTACAACTCCAGAGGCCAAAATGGCCTTATCTCACTGTGAAAAGAGCGTTTTGGCCTCAACCTTCTGATTTGAAGCTTGGAACCAAAAACATCAGGTCAAATCTACTTTATTTTGTTAGTTTTCAGCTCTAGATTTTTGCCAGAAAAGATCATGGCTGTATCATTATTGGTTTGTCTGTTACAGCTAGAGAGGTCATATTGATCTTCTCTTACTGTGTAAAGAGCGTTTTGGCCTCAACCTTCTGATTTCAAGCTTGGAACCAAATACATCTCCTCAAATCTACTTTATATTGTTAGTTTTCAGCTCTAGATTATTGCCAGAAAAGATCATGGCTGTATCATGAATGGTTTGTCTGTTACAGCTAGAGAGGCCATATTGAGCTTCTCTCACTGTGAAAAGAGTGTTTTGGCCTCAACCTTCTGATTTCAAGCTTGGAACCAAACACATCTGCTCAAATCTACTTTATATTGTTAGTTTTCAGCTCTAGATAATTGCCAGAAAAGATCATGGCTATATCATCAATGGTTTGTCTGTTACAGCTAGAGAGGTCATATTGAGCTTATCTCACTGAAAAGAGCGTTTTGGCCTCAACCTTCTGATTTGAAGCTTGAAACCAAAAACATCTTTTCAAATCTACTTTATATTGTTAGTTTTCAGCTCTAGATGATTGCCAGAAAATATCATGGCTGCATCATTAATGGTTTGTCTGTTACAACTACAGAGGCCAAAATGACATTATCTCACTGTGAAAAGAGCGTTTTGGACTCAACCTTCTGATTTGAAGCTTGGAACCAAAAGCATCTGCTCAAATCTACTTTATATTGTTAGTTTTCAGCTCTAGATGATTGCCAGAAAAGATCATGGATGTATCATTAATGGTTTGTCTGTTACAACTCCAGAGGCCAAAATGGCCTTATCTCACTGTGAAAAGAGCGTTTTGGCCTCAACCTTCTGATTTGAAGCTTGGAACCAAAAACATCAGGTCAAATCTACTTTATTTTGTTAGTTTTCAGCTCTAGATTTTTGCCAGAAAAGATCATGGCTGTATCATTATTGGTTTGTCTGTTACAGCTAGAGAGGTCATATTGATCTTCTCTTACTGTGTAAAGAGCGTTTTGGCCTCAACCTTCTGATTTCAAGCTTGGAACCAAATACATCTCCTCAAATCTACTTTATATTGTTAGTTTTCAGCTCTAGATCATTGCCAGAAAAGATCATGGCTATATCATCAATGGTTTGTCTGTTACAGCTAGAGAGGCCATATTGACCTTATCTCACTGTGAAAAGAGCGTTTTGGCCTCAACCTTCTGATTTGAAGCTTGGAACCAAAAACATCTGCTCAAATCTACTTTATATTGTTAGTTTTCAGCTCTAGATGATTGTCAGAAAAGATCATGGCTGTATCATTAATGGTTTGTCTGTTACAACTCCAGAGGCCAAAATGGCATTATCTCAATGTGAAAAGAGCGTTTTTTGCCTGAACCTTCTGATTTGAAGCTTGGAACGAAAAACATCTGCTCAAATCTACTTTATATTGTTAGTTTTCAGCTCTAGATGATTGCCAGAAAAGATCATGGCTTTATCATTAATGGTTTGTCTGTTACAACTCCAGAGGCCAAACTGGCATTATCTCAATGTGAAAAGAGCGTTTTGGCCTCAACCTTCTGATTTGAAGCTTGGAACCAAAAACATCTGCTCAAATCTACTTTATATTGTTAGTTTTCAGCTCTAGATGATTGCCAGAAAATATCATGGCTGCATCATTAATGGTTTGTCTGTTACAACTACAGAGGCCAAAATGACATTATCTCACTGTGAAAAGAGCGTTTTGGACTCAACCTTCTGATTTGAAGCTTGGAACCAAAAGCATCTGCTCAAATCTACTTTATATTGTTAGTTTTCAGCTCTAGATGATTGCCAGAAAAGATCATGGATGTATCATTAATGGTTTGTCTGTTACAACTCCAGAGGCCAAAATGGCCTTATCTCACTGTGAAAAGAGCGTTTTGGCCTCAACCTTCTGATTTGAAGCTTGGAACCAAAAACATCAGGTCAAATCTACTTTATTTTGTTAGTTTTCAGCTCTAGATTTTTGCCAGAAAAGATCATGGCTGTATCATTATTGGTTTGTCTGTTACAGCTAGAGAGGCCATATTGATCTTCTCTTACTGTGTAAAGAGCGTTTTAGCCTCAACCTTCTGATTTCAAGCTTGGAACCAAATACATCTCCTCAAATCTACTTTATATTGTTAGTTTTCAGCTCTAGATCATTGCCAGAAAAGATCATGGCTATATCATCAATGGTTTGTCTGTTACAGCTAGAGAGGCCATATTGACCTTATCTCATGTGAAAAGAGCGTTTTGGCCTCAACCTTCTGATTTGAAGCTTGGAACCAAAAACATCTGCTCAAATCTCCTTTATATTGTTAGTTTTCAGCTCTAGATAATTGCCAGAAAATATCATGGCTGCATCATTAATGGTTTGTCTGTTACAACTACAGAGGCCAAAATGACATTATCTCACTGTGAAAAGAGCGTTTTGGACTCAACCTTCTGATTTGAAGCTTGGAACCAAAAGCATCTGCTCAAATCTACTTTATATTGTTAGTTTTCAGCTCTAGATGATTGCCAGAAAAGATCATGGATGTATCATTAATGGTTTGTCTGTTACAACTCCAGAGGCCAAAATGGCCTTATCTCACTGTGAAAAGAGCGTTTTGGCCTCAACCTTCTGATTTGAAGCTTGGAACCAAAAACATCAGGTCAAATCTACTTTATTTTGTTAGTTTTCAGCTCTAGATTTTTGCCAGAAAAGATCATGGCTGTATCATTATTGGTTTGTCTGTTACAGCTAGAGAGGTCATATTGATCTTCTCTTACTGTGTAAAGAGCGTTTTGGCCTCAACCTTCTGATTTCAAGCTTGGAACCAAATACATCTCCTCAAATCTACTTTATATTGTTAGTTTTCAGCTCTAGATCATTGCCAGAAAAGATCATGGCTATATCATCAATGGTTTGTCTGTTACAGCTAGAGAGGCCATATTGACCTTATCTCACTGTGAAAAGAGCGTTTTGGCCTCAACCTTCTGATTTGAAGCTTGGAACCAAAAACATCTGCTCAAATCTACTTTATATTGTTAGTTTTCAGCTCTAGATGATTGTCAGAAAAGATCATGGCTGTATCATTAATGGTTTGTCTGTTACAACTCCAGAGGCCAAAATGGCATTATCTCAATGTGAAAAGAGCGTTTTTTGCCTGAACCTTCTGATTTGAAGCTTGGAACGAAAAACATCTGCTCAAATCTACTTTATATTGTTAGTTTTCAGCTCTAGATGATTGCCAGAAAAGATCATGGCTTTATCATTAATGGTTTGTCTGTTACAACTCCAGAGGCCAAAATGGCATTATCTCAATGTGAAAAGAGCGTTTTGGCCTCAACCTTCTGATTTGAAGCTTGGAACCAAAAACATCTGCTCAAATCTACTTTATATTGTTAGTTTTCAGCTCTAGATGATTGCCAGAAAATATCATGGCTGCATCATTAATGGTTTGTCTGTTACAACTACAGAGGCCAAAATGACATTATCTCACTGTGAAAAGAGCGTTTTGGACTCAACCTTCTGATTTGAAGCTTGGAACCAAAAGCATCTGCTCAAATCTACTTTATATTGTTAGTTTTCAGCTCTAGATGATTGCCAGAAAAGATCATGGATGTATCATTAATGGTTGGTCTGTTACAACTCCAGAGGCCAAAATCGCCTTATCTCACTGTGAAAAGAGCGTTTTGGCCTCAACCTTCTGATTTGAAGCTTGGAACCAAAAACATCAGGTCAAATCTACTTTATTTTGTTAGTTTTCAGCTCTAGATTTTTGCCAGAAAAGATCATGGCTGTATCATTATTGGTTTGTCTGTTACAGCTAGAGAGGCCATATTGATCTTCTCTTACTGTGTAAAGAGCGTTTTAGCCTCAACCTTCTGATTTCAAGCTTGGAACCAAATACATCTCCTCAAATCTACTTTATATTGTTAGTTTTCAGCTCTAGATCATTGCCAGAAAAGATCATGGCTATATCATCAATGGTTTGTCTGTTACAGCTAGAGAGGCCATATTGACCTTATCTCATGTGAAAAGAGCGTTTTGGCCTCAACCTTCTGATTTGAAGCTTGGAACCAAAAACATCTGCTCAAATCTCCTTTATATTGTTAGTTTTCAGCTCTAGATGATTGCCAGAAAAGATCATGGCTTTATCATTAATGGTTTGTCTGTTACAACTCCAGAGGCCAAAATGGCATTATCTCAATGTGAAAAGAGCGTTTTGGCCTCAACCTTCTGATTTGAAGCTTGGAACCAAAAACATCTGCTCAAATCTACTTTATATTGTTAGTTTTCAGCTCTAGATGATTGCCAGAAAATATCATGGCTGCATCATTAATGGTTTGTCTGTTACAACTACAGAGGCCAAAATGACATTATCTCACTGTGAAAAGAGCGTTTTGGACTCAACCTTCTGATTTGAAGCTTGGAACCAAAAGCATCTGCTCAAATCTACTTTATATTGTTAGTTTTCAGCTCTAGATGATTGCCAGAAAAGATCATGGATGTATCATTAATGGTTTGTCTGTTACAACTCCAGAGGCCAAAATGGCCTTATCTCACTGTGAAAAGAGCGTTTTGGCCTCAACCTTCTGATTTGAAGCTTGGAACCAAAAAACATCAGGTCAAATCTACTTTATTTTGTTAGTTTTCAGCTCTAGATTTTTGCCAGAAAAGATCATGGCTGTATCATTATTGGTTTGTCTGTTACAGCTAGAGAGGCCATATTGATCTTCTCTTACTGTGTAAAGAGCGTTTTAGCCTCAACCTTCTGATTTCAAGCTTGGAACCAAATACATCTCCTCAAATCTACTTTATATTGTTAGTTTTCAGCTCTAGATCATTGCCAGAAAAGATCATGGCTATATCATCAATGGTTTGTCTGTTACAGCTAGAGAGGCCATATTGACCTTCTCTTACTGTGTAAAGAGCGTTTTTTGCCTGAACCTTCTGATTTGAAGCTTGGAACGAAAAACATCTGCTCAAATCTACTTTATATTGTTAGTTTTCAGCTCTAGATCATTGCCAGAAAAGATCATGGCTGTATCATTAATGGTTTGTCTGTTACAACTCCAGAGGCCAAAATGGCATTATCTCAATGTGAAAAGAGCGTTTTGGCCTCAACCTTCTGATTTGAAGCTTGGAACCAAAAACATCTGCTCAAATCTACTTTATATTGTTAGTTTTCAGCTCTAGATGATTGCCAGAAAAGATCATGGCTGTATCATTAATGGTTTGTCTGTTACAACTCCAGAGGCCAAAAAGGCATTATCTCACTGTGAAAAGAGCGTTTTGGCCTCAACCTTCTGATTTGAAGCTTGAAACCAAAAACATCTGCTCTAATCTACTTTATATTGTTAGTTTTCAGCTCTAGATGATTGCCAGAAAAGATCATGGCTGTATCATTAATGGTTTGTCTGTTACAACTCCAGAGGCCAAAATGGCATTATCTCACTGTGAAAAGAGCGTTTTGGCCTCAACCTTCTGATTTGAAGCTTGGAACCAAAAACATCTGCTCAAATCTACTTTATATTGTTAGTTTTCAGCTCTAGATGATTGCCAGAAAAGATCATGGCTGTATAATTAATGGTATGTCTGTTACAGCTACAGAGGCCAAAATGAGCTTTTCTCACTGTGAAAAGAGCATTTTGGCCTCAACCTTCTGATTTGAAGCTTGGAACCAAATACATCTGCTCAAATCTACTTTATATTGTTAGTTTTCAGCTCTAGATGATTGCCAGAAAAGATCATGGGTATATCATTAATGGTTTGTCTGTTACAACTCCAGAGGCCAAAATGGCATTATCTCACTGTGAAAAGAGCGTTTTGGCCTAAACCTTCTGATTTGAAGCTTGGAACCAAAAACATCTGTTCAAATCTACTTTATATTGTTCGTTTTCAGCTCTAGATGATTGCCAGAAAAGATCATGGCTGTATCATTAGTGGTTTGTCTGTTACAGCTAGAGAGGCGATATTGATCTTCTCTCACTGTGAAAAGAGCGTTTTGGCCTCAACCTTCTGATTTGAATCTTGGAACCAAAAACATCTAATCAAATCTACTTTATATTGTCAGTTTTCAGCTCTAGATGATTGCCCCAAAAGATCATGGCTGTATCATTAATGGTTTGTCTGTTACAACTCCAGAGGCCAAAATGGCATTATCTCACTGTGAAAAGAACGTTTTGTCCTCAACCTTCTGATTTGAATCTTGGAACCAAAAACATCTGCTCAAATCTACTTTATATTGTTAGTTTTCAGCTCTAGATTATTGCCAGAAAAGATCATGGCTGTATCATGAATGGTTTGTCTGTTACAGCTAGAGAGGTCATATTGAGCTTATCTCACTGAAAAGAGCGTTTTGGCCTCAACCTTCTGATTTCAAGCTTGGAACCAAATACATCTCCTCAAATCTACTTTATATTGTTAGTTTTCAGCTCTAGATCATTGCCAGAAAAGATCATGGCTATATCATCAATGGTTTGTCTGTTACAGCTAGAGAGGCCATATTGACCTTATCTCATGTGAAAAGAGCGTTTTGGCCTCAACCTTCTGATTTGAAGCTTGGAACCAAAAACATCTGCTCAAATCTCCTTTATATTGTTAGTTTTCAGCTCTAGATGATTGCCAGAAAAGATCATGGCTTTATCATTAATGGTTTGTCTGTTACAACTCCAGAGGCCAAAATGGCATTATCTCAATGTGAAAAGAGCGTTTTGGCCTCAACCTTCTGATTTGAAGCTTGGAACCAAAAACATCTGCTCAAATCTACTTTATATTGTTAGTTTTCAGCTCTAGATGATTGCCAGAAAATATCATGGCTGCATCATTAATGGTTTGTCTGTTACAACTACAGAGGCCAAAATGACATTATCTCACTGTGAAAAGAGCGTTTTGGACTCAACCTTCTGATTTGAAGCTTGGAACCAAAAACATCTGCTCAAATCTACTTTATATTGTTAGTTTTCAGCTCTAGATGATTGCCAGAAAAGATCATGGATGTATCATTAATGGTTTGTCTGTTACAACTCCAGAGGCCAAAATGGCCTTATCTCACTGTGAAAAGAGCGTTTTGGCCTCAACCTTCTGATTTGAAGCTTGGAACCAAAAAACATCAGGTCAAATCTACTTTATTTTGTTAGTTTTCAGCTCTAGATTTTTGCCAGAAAAGATCATGGCTGTATCATTATTGGTTTGTCTGTTACAGCTAGAGAGGCCATATTGATCTTCTCTTACTGTGTAAAGAGCGTTTTAGCCTCAACCTTCTGATTTCAAGCTTGGAACCAAATACATCTCCTCAAATCTACTTTATATTGTTAGTTTTCAGCTCTAGATCATTGCCAGAAAAGATCATGGCTATATCATCAATGGTTTGTCTGTTACAGCTAGAGAGGCCATATTGACCTTATCTCATGTGAAAAGAGCGTTTTGGCCTCAACCTTCTGATTTGAAGCTTGGAACCAAAAACATCTGCTCAAATCTCCTTTATATTGTTAGTTTTCAGCTCTAGATGATTGTCAGAAAAGATCATGGCTGTATCATTAATGGTTTCTCTGTTACAACTCCAGAGGCCAAAATGGCATTATCTCAATGTGAAAAGAGCGTTTTTTGCCTGAACCTTCTGATTTGAAGCTTGGAACGAAAAACATCTGCTCAAATCTACTTTATATTGTTAGTTTTCAGCTCTAGATGATTGCCAGAAAAGATCATGGCTTTATCATTAATGGTTTGTCTGTTACAACTCCAGAGGCCAAAATGGCATTATCTCAATGTGAAAAGAGCGTTTTGGCCTCAACCTTCTGATTTGAAGCTTGGAACCAAAAACATCTGCTCAAATCTACTTTATATTGTTAGTTTTCAGCTCTAGATGATTGCCAGAAAAGATCATGGCTGTATCATTAATGGTTTGTCTGTTACAACTCCAGAGGCCAAAAAGGCATTATCTCACTGTGAAAAGAGCGTTTTGGCCTCAACCTTCTGATTTGAAGCTTGAAACCAAAAACATCTGCTCTAATCTACTTTATATTGTTAGTTTTCAGCTCTAGATGATTGCCAGAAAAGATCATGGCTGTATCATTAATGGTTTGTCTGTTACAACTCCAGAGGCCAAAATGGCATTATCTCACTGTGAAAAGAGCGTTTTGGCCTCAACCTTCTGATTTGAAGCTTGGAACCAAAAACATCTGCTCAAATCTACTTTATATTGTTAGTTTTCAGCTCTAGATGATTGCCAGAAAAGATCATGGCTGTATAATTAATGGTATGTCTGTTACAGCTACAGAGGCCAAAATGAGCTTTTCTCACTGTGAAAAGAGCATTTTGGCCTCAACCTTCTGATTTGAAGCTTGGAACCAAATACATCTGCTCAAATCTACTTTATATTGTTAGTTTTCAGCTCTAGATGATTGCCAGAAAAGATCATGGGTATATCATTAATGGTTTGTCTGTTACAACTCCAGAGGCCAAAATGGCATTATCTCACTGTGAAAAGAGCGTTTTGGCCTAAACCTTCTGATTTGAAGCTTGGAACCAAAAACATCTGTTCAAATCTACTTTATATTGTTCGTTTTCAGCTCTAGATGATTGCCAGAAAAGATCATGGCTGTATCATTAGTGGTTTGTCTGTTACAGCTAGAGAGGCGATATTGATCTTCTCTCACTGTGAAAAGAGCGTTTTGGCCTCAACCTTCTGATTTGAATCTTGGAACCAAAAACATCTAATCAAATCTACTTTATATTGTCAGTTTTCAGCTCTAGATGATTGCCCCAAAAGATCATGGCTGTATCATTAATGGTTTGTCTGTTACAACTCCAGAGGCCAAAATGGCATTATCTCACTGTGAAAAGAACGTTTTGTCCTCAACCTTCTGATTTGAATCTTGGAACCAAAAACATCTGCTCAAATCTACTTTATATTGTTAGTTTTCAGCTCTAGATTATTGCCAGAAAAGATCATGGCTGTATCATGAATGGTTTGTCTGTTACAGCTAGAGAGGTCATATTGAGCTTATCTCACTGAAAAGAGCGTTTTGGCCTCAACCTTCTGATTTGAAGCTTGAAACCAAAAACATCTTTTCAAATCTACTTTATATTGTTAGTTTTCAGCTCTAGATGATTGCCAGAAAATATCATGGCTGCATCATTAATGGTTTGTCTGTTACAACTACAGAGGCCAAAATGACATTATCTCACTGTGAAAAGAGCGTTTTGGACTCAACCTTCTGATTTGAAGCTTGGAACCAAAAGCATCTGCTCAAATCTACTTTATATTGTTAGTTTTCAGCTCTAGATGATTGCCAGAAAAGATCATGGATGTATCATTAATGGTTTGTCTGTTACAACTCCAGAGGCCAAAATGGCATTATCTCACTGTGAAAAGAGCGTTTTGGCCTCAACCTTCTGATTTGAAGCTTGGAACCAAAAACATCAGGTCAAATCTACTTTATTTTGTTAGTTTTCAGCTCTAGATTTTTGCCAGAAAAGATCATGGCTGTATCATTATTGGTTTGTCTGTTACAGCTAGAGAGGCCATATTGATCTTCTCTTACTGTGTAAAGAGCGTTTTGGCCTCAACCTTCTGATTTCAAGCTTGGAACCAAATACATCTCCTCAAATCTACTTTATATTGTTAGTTTTCAGCTCTAGATCATTGCCAGAAAAGATCATGGCTATATCATCAATGGTTTGTCTGTTACAGCTAGAGAGGCCATATTGACCTTATCTCACTGTGAAAAGAGCATTTTGGCCTCAACCTTCTGATTTGAAGCTTGGAACCAAAAACATCTGCTCAAATCTACTTTATATTGTTAGTTTTCAGCTCTAGATGATTGTCAGAAAAGATCATGGCTGTATCATTAATGGTTTGTCTGTTACAACTCCAGAGGCCAAAATGGCATTATCTCAATGTGAAAAGAGCGTTTTTTGCCTGAACCTTCTGATTTGAAGCTTGGAACGAAAAACATCTGCTCAAATCTACTTTATATTGTTAGTTTTCAGCTCTAGATGATTGCCAGAAAAGATCATGGCTTTATCATTAATGGTTTGTCTGTTACAACTCCAGAGGCCAAAATGGCATTATCTCAATGTGAAAAGAGCGTTTTGGCCTCAACCTTCTGATTTGAAGCTTGGAACCAAAAACATCTGCTCAAATCTACTTTATATTGTTAGTTTTCAGCTCTAGATGATTGCCAGAAAAGATCATGGCTGTATCATTAATGGTTTGTCTGTTACAACTCCAGAGGCCAAAAAGGAATTATCTCACTGTGAAAAGAACGTTTTGGCCTCAACCTTCTGATTTGAAGCTTGGAACCAAAAACATCTGCTCTAATCTACTTTATATTGTTAGTTTTCAGCTCTAGGTGATTGCCAGAAAAGATCATGGCTGTATCATTAATGGTTTGTCTGTTACAACTCCAGAGGCCAAAATGGCATTATCTCACTGTGAAAAGAGCGTTTTGGCCTCAACCTTCTGATTTGAAGCTTGGAACCAAAAACATCTGCTCAAATCTACTTTATATTGTTCGTTTTCAGCTCTAGATGATTGCCAGAAAAGATCATGGCTGTATCATTAGTGGTTTGTCTGTTACAGCTAGAGAGGCCATATTGATCTTCTCTCACTGTGAAAAGAGCGTTTTGGCCTCAACCTTCTGATTTGAATCTTGGAACTAAAAACATCTGCTCAAATCTACTTTATATTGTCAGTTTTCAGCTCTAGATGATTGCCAGAAAAGATCATGGCTGTATCATTAATGGTTTGTCTGTTACAACTCCAGAGGCCAAAATGGCATTATCTCACTGTGAAAAGAGCGTTTTGGCCTCAACCTTCTGATTTGAAGCTTGGAACCAAAAACATCTGCTCAAATTTACTTTATATTGTTAGTTTTCAGCTCTAGATGATTGCCAGAAAAGATCATGGCTGTATCAATAATGGTTTGTCTGTTACAGCTAGAGAGGCCATATTGAGCTTATCTCACTGTGAAAAGAGCGTTTTGGCCTCAACCCTCTGATTTGAAGCTTGGAACCAAAAACATCTGCTCAAATCTACTTTATATTGTCAGTTTTCAGCTCTAGATGATTGCCAGAAAAGATCATGGCTGTATCATTAATGGTTTGTCTGTTACAACTCCAGAGGCCAAAATGGCCTTATCTCACTGTGAAAAGAGCGTTTTGGCCTCAACCTTCTGATTTGAAGCTTGGAACCAAAAACATCTGCTCAAATTTACTTTATATTGTTAGTTTTCAGCTCTAGATGATTGCCAGAAAAGATCGTGGCTGTATCATTAGTGGTTTGACTGTTACAGCTAGAGAGGCCATATTGATCCTCTCTCACTGTGAAAAGAGCGTTTTGGCCTCAACCTTCTGATTTGAAGCTTGGAACCAAAAACATCTGCTCAAATTTACTTTATATTGTTAGTTTTCAGCTCTAGATGATTGCCAGAAAAGATCATGGCTGTATAATTAATGGTATGTCTGTTACAGCTAGAGAGGCCAAAATGAGCTTTTCTCACTGTGAAAAGAGCATTTTGGCCTCAACCTTCTGATTTGAAGCTTGGAACCAAATACATCTGCTCAAATCTACTTTATATTGTTAGTTTTCAGCTCTAGATGATTGCCAGAAAAGATCATGGCTATATCATTAATGGTTTGTCTGTTACAGCTACAGAGGCCAAAATGACATTATCTCACTGTGAAAAGAGCATTTTGGCCTCAACCTTCTGATTTGAAGCTTCGAACCAAAAACATCTGCTCAAATCTACTTTATATTGTTAGTTTTCAGCTCTAGATGATTGCCAGAAAAGATCATGGCTGTATCATTAATGGTTTGTCTGTTACAACTCCAGAGGCCAAAATGGCATTATCTCACTGTGAAAAGAGCGTTTTGGCCTCAACCTTCCTATTTGAAGCTTGGAACCAAAAACATCTGCTCAAATCTACTTTATATTGTTCGTTTTCAGCTCTAGATGATTGCCAGAAAAGATCATGGCTGTATCATTAGTGGTTTGTCTGTTACAGCTAGAGAGGCGATATTGATCTCTCACTGTGAAAAGAGCGTTTTGGCCTCAACCTTCTGATTTGAATCTTGGAACCAAAAACATCTGCTCAAATCTACTTTATATTGTCAGTTTTCAGCTCTAGATGATTGCCAGAAAAGATCATGGCTGTATCATTAATGGTTTGTCTGTTACAACGCCAGAGGCCAAAATGGCATTATCTCACTGTGAAAAGAGCGTTTTGGCCTCAACCTTCTGATTTGAAGCTTGGAACCAAAAACATTTGCTCAAATCTACTTTATATTGTTCGTTTTCAGCTCTAGATGATTGCCAGAAAAGATCATGGCTGTATCATTAGTGGTTTGTCTGTTACAGCTAGAGAGGCGATATTGATCTTCTCTCACTGTGAAAAGGGCGTTTTGGCCTCAACCTTCTGATTTGAATCTTGGAACCAAAAACATCTAATCAAATCTACTTTATATTGTCAGTTTTCAGCTCTAGATGATTTCCAGAAAAGATCATGGCTGTATCATTAATGGTTTGTCTGTTACAACTACAGAGGCCAAAATGACATTATCTCACTGTGAAAAGAGCGTTTTGGACTCAACCTTCTGATTTGAAGATTGAAACCAAAAACATCTGCTCAAATCTACTTTATATTGTTAGTTTTCCGATCTAGATGATTGCCAGAAAAGATCATGGCTGTATCATTAGTGGTTTGTCTGTTACAGCTAGAGAGGCCATATTGAGCTTCTCTCACTGTGAAAACAGCGTTTTGGCCTCAACCTTCTAATTTCAAGCTTGGACCAAATACATCTGCTCACATCTACTTTATAATGTTAGTTTTCAGCTCTAGATGATTGCCTGAAAAGATCATGGCTATATTATTAATGGTTTGTCTGATACAGCTAGAGAGGCCATATTGAGCTTATCTCACTTTGAAATGAGCGTTTTGGCCTCAACCTTCTGATTTGAAGCTTGGAACCAAAAACTTCTGCTCAAATCTACTTTATATTGTTCGTTTTCAGCTCTAGATGATTGCCTGAAAAGATCAGGGCTGTATCATTAATGGTTTGTCTGTTACAGCTAGAGAGGCCATATTGAGCTTCTCTCACTGTGAAAAGAGCGTTTTGGCCTCAACCTTCTGATTTCAAGCTTGGAACCAAATACATCTGCACAAATCTACTTTATATTGTTAGTTTTCATCTCTAGATAATTGCCAGAAAAGATCATGGCTATATCATTAATGGTTTGTCTGTTACAGCTAGAGAGGCCATATTGAGCTTATCTCACTGTGAAAAGAGCATTTTGGCCTCAACCTTCTGATTTGACGCTTGGAACCAAAAACATCTGCTCAAATCTACTTTATATTGTTAGTTTTCAGCTCTAGATGATTGCCAGAAAAGATCATGGCTGTATCATTAATGGTTTGTCTGTTACAACTACAGAGGCCAAAATGACATTATCTCACTGTGAAAAGAGCGTTTTGGCCTCAACCTTCTGATTTGAAGATTGAAACCAAAAACATCTGCTCAAATCTACTTTATATTGTTAGTTTTCCGATCTAGATGATTGCCAGAAAAGATCATGGCTGTATCATTAATGGTTTGTCTGTTACAACTTGTTAAGGAAGAAATTATTCTAAAATAGTTAAATTTGGAAAAAGGTTGGTTTCTCTCTTCCTTTCCCAGGTTCCTCTCGGCGAGCTGCGTGTGGCCACAAGGAAAACCAGCATTGCGTGTTGACGTCACAGAATTACAGAGTTGAATCCAATATAAGACAATGCACAAACTTAGAAATAAGACAATGCACAAACTTACACCAGAAACTGCAGAACAACGGAGACATACATTCAATTGCCTGACATAAATGGAGAGAAGGAAAGAAAGCAAAGACGTACAAAGACATCTTTGGAGAGTTGCAAGAGCAAATCTAATTCCTTACTTCGGTGTAGAAAGTTTTATCCTCTCGTATTTAATTTATTCAAATAAGGCTGGCTTTTGCTCCTCCAACCAGGAGCTATCTCTGACACTCAGAAAAACTTAGAGCTTCCCCTAATTTACGGCAAACATCTGGGGTCATTTTCTTCTTTGTTTTAACAAGAAAAAGCGGAAAGCTTGTCTTGGCCTCTAGAATTCTTAGGGTCATCTGGCCAAGATAAGCTTTCACAGACAGCTGTGGAATGCGGGGGCCTCACCATAAATTCTCATGAACAAACTTAAATTCAGTCCTTTGGTTCAAGGAAAGGTTATCTTCACAAACTTGTTCAAAATTAAGAAAAATATTCAAAATGAGAGTGCTCAACATACCTTTTACACATGCCATAAGATTAACTGTATTAAAAACTAAAAATAATCATTTTTCTTCAACAGTCCCTCTTTTGAGGTCTGAGACACACAGACCTCACAAATAAATTAAGCCTTCTAATAGAGGAACCAAAAAAACTATTTAGTATATTAAAAAAAACATTAGCCTAATTATATAACAGTCCCTGTTTTAAACAGAACCTCCTAGCTCCACGGCCAGGTCATGTGTCTGAAGCTGAACTCCATTATCTGAACTTATCAAATGTATCTTGCGCTATCCGACAATTTAATACTCACCTGATGAACCACAAAATTTTAACCAGTAAAAACTAAAACTAAAAATACATTTCACTTATCAAACATGAAAAATCATAAAACTCAGTTATGTCAATAGAAGAAAAAACACAATAGAAATATCAGCCCAAGTATAAAATTAGAAAACCAGAGTAAGATATCTCGAAATTACTAAAAAATGCCCAGGAAACTTAAAAGGCAATACTCGCCACAAAAAATACAATTTGTCAATACAAAACAATAACAACATCAAAAAAGAAAATAAATCATAAACACATAAAAATTACAAAATACCTTTTTTCTTTTTTTGACATGATTCAATAATAAGAACTTAGAGTTCGTCTCTATGCTCCTTCGATAGTCCTCCAAAAATGAATATGAATTCTTCGTCAGAAAAGATCCAAAAATACGCGCAAAAAGAAACGAATGTTCTTTAAGAGCTCGCAAAAAACGAAAACACGCAATAAAGAGAAGATATGTTAATGATGATCTTGTAGCCTGATCCTTCACGTGTTCCTCCTCGGTTGTAAACCTCAGGTTTCCACCTGAGTGTCCGTTGCTCACTGAAAATTGGAGTATTGTGCCAATATAACAGTGACTTTAAGGAGAGGGTGCAATCTCCTTTTCTCAATGGAAGGACACCGGAACAGGATTATTGTGCCTGTCCGGGCCTTTTAAGCCTTGTATTTCAGAAAAATGAAGTGCTCTTGGCAGGAATCCCTGCTACACTTCTGCCTGGAACTGCAGATCCTCCTCCGTGCTGGGATGTGCCTGCAGACACTCCTCGACCGCAGGTTGAGACTGTAGATTCTCCTGTATGCCTTTTAGCGTGCGTTGTGGCTCCTCAGCTGCTGTGCACTGACTCCAATGGAACCCGGTGTCTCCTTTTCCTTTGCAGACGGACAGCATGAGATGTCCTCTCCACGACTCGGTATGGTCCGGTGAAGCGAGGTTGCAGACCATTTTCTTTTGATGACCTTCAGGCGCACCCAGTCGATTCCCGGAACTGGTCCCAAGCCTGGACGTTCCTGTGTCGTCTGGTATTTTGTAAATTCCCCTGACAGGACCTGTAACTCATTGAAGAAATCTTTATGAGATAAATGTGCAAGCTTACCTTTCCATCCTGGAATGCGGGTAGCAGGTCCTGGAAACATCCGTCCTGTCTGGAGCTCATATGGAGAGAACCCTGTTGATTGGTTAATGATTGATCCGACACTTTATGACAGCTTTGCTGTCTTCCTTTTGTATTATAAATCTGCTACTTTAGAGCTGTATTTTATCAATACAATATTGTAAATCTCCAATTTAGACCAATTTAATTTCAATCATCATATTTTCTATTTTTTAAAACCTTAAAGAATGATCAGCCTGTTTTACATGAGTATAGTTAATCTTGCCACTAAATATCAAAAATGACCTACTTTATTCCAATCATAGTTTTAAATCCCAAAAATTTCAACCATTTTTTACCTTTGATCCATTTATTCTTTGAAAACCTATTTATACAATATTTAATTGAATAATGTATTACCCTTTTTATATTGTTTATCAATTATCAATGCCTTTTCAGTTTTGGAGAGAGATTCGATACAGCTAAATTTATTAAATGATGTAAATCTTTAGTTTAGACCTTCCTGGATGTCTTAGTTAAACAACTTATTTTAAATCATCTGAATAGAGATGCAACAAACCAACGATTACCTTCCTTAGTTTAAGAAACACTGTTTTATGTAAATTATTTGATAGGTAATATTTAGTTTAGTATATTCAATTTATAAATTTTACTTATTTCATATCCAAATAGTTAGCTCATATTTAATGCTGCTAATACACCATAAAACATTTAATGTCTTTTGATTTAACTTCAATAACCTCTTTTTCCGAAAAGTAAAGAGAGATCCAAACTAAAAATTTGCTTATTAGATCAATTCCATTCATGTCCCCCTGTTTCTATAACAGAACAAATGTTCTGTCATAGAATACAATAAAAATCTGCACACCTCAATCAAAGAATTTAATGTTTGATTAAATTTATGAAATCAACACAGAACTTGGTGTCTTTAGCTCAGTAAGCTTTATTGACACCCATCAATCCACTTAAACACCTTAATGTTAAATTCCATTTAAATTTAAATTTAGTTTTACTGAATGGTAGCCACTGTACTATGTAAATAAACTTTAGATCATCTTCCTTAGTAGATAAAGCGTAACACACAATGCAATTCAGCTATGGTTAAGAAAAAATATGTAATTGCAATAGTTAGTCCCTGCCCATTCTTTTCAGGCAGGAAGGGAAAAAAGACACATTAGCATTTTGTGAGACAAACAGAGTGAATCATGGAGGAAGTTAATGCATTTCCGAGGAATGCAGTGTCGTAACAGTTGGTGCACACCAACCCTCAAACTGCATTGTAAAACCTCTGACCCCAGGAGATGGGCTGTCCTCAACACTTAGCATTACACTGCAGGGGTTCAGGACGTGAAGACAACAGGGCGCATCAGTGCTATAACTAATGTAAGAAGAGAACACTGGCATCACACACTACAAAAATTTAAAAAGAACTTATTCACCACTACCAAGTTTTGTTGGCACCCATTTTGTCTCCAACCTGCAGACTGAAGGGAACCCCAGGAGTGGGCTTTGGCACCCAGGTCACATGATCAGAGGTGAGAATCCAGGATCAAACATGAGAACACACAACAGGACCACCGCTGAGCGACTTGCCATGCCCCAACTCTTTATCTGCTGAATCAGAAGGTGTCCAGAGTAGCAGTCATTCCCGCAGTGCAGAAACATCTGGATACAGTCCCGCTTTGATGAACTTTGGTCAGCCTCTCATGGTCGACAGAGCAGGATGTAGAAACCAGCAGATCAGTCATCCACTGAAACCCCCGTCCGGGTTTGGACAAAAGGCTATGATCTTTGTGGTCCCGACTCCCTGCTGATTCCCAGCCGTAGAAGACTCCCACAGATAACGCCTGAGTCCCTTTTGTTTTCAGCCAGGTATGAAAAGCAACACTTAAAGGAGACATCTGTTGCCAGGTCCTGTGAGCAGCACTTTGCCCTCACGTGACAGCAGGAGAACAGTTCGTCTTCGCTGACCTTCGTAATCGTTCAACAGCTTTTAGCTTTCATACAGCAGTCCAGCAGAAGATGTGCACAGTTCAGCATCATCATGTCTTTGTTCAGCAACAACAGCGGCCTGATGCGGTAATCAAGAAGATCCCTTCAAATACATCGTCCCATGATCTCTGAGCTTAAAAGACCCTTTCCCCAAGATCGCCATCAAGTCAGAAGGAAGGAGAACTGCCAGAGAAAAAAATAATACAAAGTAATTAAAAAATCAAAACTTATATATGCCACATTTTGTTACTTTCACTATTATAAATAAAATTTATCTTGTGATGAATCCTCCCGTGTGGCTCTAGATTCGTTGTTGTTATAGCACTAACGGCCAACTGCCCCAAATCCTGAACTGCAAAAAGAATAAACATAGAAATGTGTTAAAATAGTCCACGATCAGATGTGCCAGAATTAAGAAAATACTGACACTTACTGTTCAAAATCAATAAACGTCAATACCTCGATGACATTCACTCTGCTTGTGCCAAATATCAACTACAAATTTTAAAATCACAACCTCACAAACTCATTAAAGGATTAGAACAAACTCTAGAATGTCCTAGTACTGACACTAATAAAAGTTGTGATTGAATTGCACTTTGTCAAATAATTATGAATTTCATATTGTTCTACTAAATCCCAAACATCCTTATCATTGTCCCACGCTTCAAGACAAAGTCCTATTTTAAAATTTCAGAAATTATTTACATTTTATTTGAATTTCATAGCAGTTTTAACCAAAATTTTCCTCAAAATTAACAATTTACACCCAACTGTATATAATCAAAGTCAGCAGTGATGCAGAAATCTAGTAACAATTTTAAATGTAAATAAACATGGCATAGATGTTATTTGAAACCGTTCAATTTTAGATGATCAAATCTAATTTAGTAGAAGCTTCTATATCACATATACCATATTTTAGTCAAGCAGGAAGGCCATATGACTCTACATTAAAGAAATCCATAATTCACTATTGTTGAATCGAAAAAATCTAAATTATTGATTAACTAATTTACAATTAACCATATCCAAAAATTTACCAGGAATTAGGGTCTACTTCTCCTTCTCCCCCTGGCGATATAATAAAATTATCATTTTGAAAATAATTTGGAATCTATGTCACTGTTATATAATAATTTGCTGAAAAACCAAAATATCATAAGATGTTCCACGATTTCTCCAATCTTCCATCTAATATTCAAACTAGACTAAGATGATGTAAATTTCAAAGTTCCATCTGTAATATCTTATCTTTATAACATCCCCCTGTGTTTTTCTTATTTCCAAAAGAAAAACAATTTAGAGGTGGAAAACAAAACTAGAAGAAATTTCCCCTATTATGCTAAAATTTCAGCATGTCCAATCAGTTACCCATATGAAACATAAACCAAGTTAATTTAGTTAGAATTTAGGTTAGTTTGTTAGTGTTGTTAGTCAAAGTGGATAACACAATTTCCTAATAACTACATCTATCTGCTTTAAGCCAAGGCTGAATTCTCGTTTCATATTAATTCCACTGCACAAGCAGATGATTCAGCTTCAACCAGATTGTGACACCAAAATATGTAATCGTCTTTACCTTAAAATTGTCCGTAAAGCAGTAATAAAAACATATTTATGAAACAAAACCTTTACTGTCCCTAAATAGTTTAAAATAAGAAAAATATCACACAGCTACTCACTAAAGTGACGTCATATTCACATAGCGCTTCCTAAAACCCATCAAAGGCCATCTGCCTACACATTCACTCTCATTCACACTCAAGCAGACTCATCAACACCCCATTGTAAGAAAGATGCAGGATGTTACCCCAGAGTTCAAACCAAAATTCGTCCTGTGAAAGTCTTAAACAAATTATTATAACACCATGGTTGAAAAAACATAATTATCCAATAGTTCTAATATTGTTCAGTTTTGAGTGAACCTGTTTTAAAAACTCCATATTATACACACAACCGTATTCCATGATAGCCCACTGTTATTAAATTGCTACCTAGACCCCCTGTAGGAAAACCCAAAAACCGTTCATCTGGTCATGTAATTTGCAAAATGGGCTGCACACGAAGATCGTCCTACAAGAAACAAAGTCATTCATTAGTGTTTCAACATGTCCTACATTAACAGTGTAGAAAACACTGTCAAGCAGAAAAACATCCATATGTTCTCGTTTTTGTTCTCTTGTTCCACACAGTGAGGGTGTTCCATCCTGTGTCAGGAAACCTAGAAATCGAAGTGATTGTCAATGTCACAATATTATTAAAAAAAACAATTGGATCATGCCAGTGCTCCAGCCTGGAACTGATGCCACACATTTCTCCCGCTGAGAAAGTAAAAACATCTGAAAAATCTGTTATTTTGTACTTTTCATTTCAACACAAAACACAGTTCTAAAAGTTATTCACATCAAAATCCAAGAATCCTGAAAAAGTGAGCTGGAAATGTCAGTGCTAACAGAACTGAAGCACTCCCAAAATGCAAATGGGGTGGTCAATCAATCCCCCTGCTGTGAAACAAAACTTTTAACCAAAATGGAGAAACCTCTGTCCCACAGAAGCACATTTTAACAGAAAGTTGGTAATACAACATCCAGCAAAAACATTTGAAAATATTTCATAACACAATCTTGAAACACAAATCACTTCCACACAATCTCAGCACAATTCAGACACAGACAGACAAATAGACAGCAGCGCGTGGTGGAACATATAACGGGGGAAGACAGACACACAGCAATAGATCAACCCACAGCCAAGCACGCACACAAACACAAAGAAACGTACAAAACACAGAAAGACAGACAACGTCGTAGTTCAGTCAAGAAAAGACAGAAAAGAAAAGAAATGTCAGGTGCCGGCTAAAAGAATGTATGACGCATCTTTTAATTTTCCAACTTCACTTTTACAAATCCCTTTTATTCTCATTACAACTTCTCAGTCCTTTAAGGTGATTCAACCTGCTATCAGTCCTTTAAGGTGAATCACCCTGCTAAATTAATTATTCTCAGTCCTTTATACTACTACCAACTCGATTCAGAATGCCAGAGAAAGGTGATCCAACCTATTAGTCCTTTTTCCATGAGTGATACAACTCGGTCCAATTAACCCAAATAATTAATTATAAGTCCACTGGAGATGAGCCATAATCTCCGGGCTGATACAAGCCCCTGCCAATTAATACACAGACACCCGAAATTCTTTTATTGAGGCACAGGCATGGATCCTCAGGTTAAAGAATATAATAAAAAACCCAGCTTAAAATCAGAGTTAACGTAAAGGCTCTGTTTGAACTAGCCAAAGTTCCCTGTAATGTGTATTTATTCAAATCCTTAAACAACCAACTCTTTTAGGAGGGATTCTATCTACCTCTGCAGCTTCTAAATTCTGTGAAGCCGCACACAGCAAGAGCAATCAGCCACGGTCCAACCACACGGCGCTTCAGACAACTAAAAAATAATCAAACACTGTCTTACCACACCGAAGCGTCGGGCCGAAACTGATCAATCAGTGCCAAACAGCCGCCCACCGAGATTCCAGAACCGGCATGAGCCCCCAATTGTTAAGGAAGAAATTATTCTAAAATAGTTAACTTTGGAAAAAGGTTGGTTTCCCTCTTCCTTTCCCAGGTTCCTCTCGGCGAGCTGCGTGTGGCCACAAGGAAAACCAGCATTGCGTGTTGACGTCACAGAATTACAGAGTTTAATCCAATATAAGACAATGCACAAACTTAGAAATGAGACAATGCACAAACTTACACCAGAAACTGCAGAACAACGGAGACATACATTCAATTGCCTGACATAAATGGAGAGAAGGAAAGAAAGCAAAGACGTACAAAGACATCTTTGGAGAGTTGCAAGAGCAAATCTAATTTGTTACTTCTGTGTAGAAAGTTTTATCCTCTTGTATTTAATTTATTCAAATAAGGCTGGCTTTTGCTCCTCCAACCAGGAGCTATCTCTGACACTCAGAAAAACTTAGAGCTTCCCCTAATTTACGGCAAACATCTGGGGTCATTTGCTTCTTTGTTTTAACAAGAAAAAGCGGAAAGCTTGTCTTGGCATCTAGAATTCTTAGGGTCATCTGGCCAAGATAAGCTTTCACAGACAGCTGTGGAATGCGGGGGCCTCACCATAAATTCTCATGAACAAACTTAAATTCAGTCCTTTGGTTCAAGGAAAGGTTATCTTCACAAACTTGTTCAAAATTAAGAAATATGTTCAAATTGAGAGTGCTCAACATACCTTTTACACATGCCATAAGATTAACTGTATTAAAAACTAAAAATAATCATTTTTCTTCAACAAACTCCGGAGGCCAAAATGGCATTATCTCACTGTGAAAAGAGCGTTTTGGCCTCAACCTTCTGATTTGAAGCTTGGAACCAAAAACATCTGCTCAAATCTACTTTATATTGTTAGTTTTCAGCTCTAGATTATTGCCAGAAAAGATCATGGCTGTATCATTAATGGTTTGTCTGTTACAGCTAGAGAGGCCATATTAAGCTTCTCTCACTGTGAAAAGAGCGTTTTGGCCTCAACCTCATGATTTGAAGCTTTGAACCAAAAGCATCTGCTCAAATCTACTTTATATTGTTAGCTTTCAGCTCTAGATAATTGCCAGAAAAGATCATGGCTGTATCATTAATGGTTTGTCTGTTACAGCTAGAGAGGCCATATTGAGATTATCTCACTGTGGAAAGAGCGTTTTGGCCTCAGCCTTCTGATTTGAAGCTTGGAACCAAAAAAAATCTGCTGAAATTTACTTTATATTGTTAGTTTTCAGCTCTAGATAATTGCCAGAAAAGATCATGGCTATATCATTAAGGGTTTGTCTGTTACAGCTAGAGAGGCCATATTGAGCTTATCTCACTGTGAAAAGAGCGTTTTGGCCTCAACCTTCTGATTTGAAGCTTGGAACCAAAACATCTGCTCAAATCTACTTTATATTGTTCGTTTTCAGCTCTAGATGATTGCCAGAAAAGATCATGGCTGTATCATTAATGGTTTGTCTGTTACAGCTAGAGAGGCCAAAATGAGCTTTTCTCACTGTGAAAAGAGCATTTTGGCCTCAACCTTCTGATTTCAAGCTTTTAACCAAATACATCTGCTCAAATCTACTTTATATTGTTAGTTTTCAACTCTAGATGATTGCCAGAGAAGATCATGGCTGTATCATTAGTGGTTTGTCTGTTACAGCTAGAGAGGCCATATTGAGCTTATCTCACTGTGAAAAGAGCATTTTGGCCTCAACCTTCTGATTTGACGCTTGGAACCAAAAACATCTGCTCAAATCTACTCTAATCCATTTCACCCAGATTTTCCCTCTCCTCACCATACACACAAGTTCCCCCTCCACCACACACCACCGTGCTCCCCTCACTCACCACACAATCACTCTGTGGATTCATGGTTCCATCCACGTCCACACTCTCCCCTCCATCGGCTCCGGATGCCGTGGGTCCCTCCGCGGCTACGCTGGAGTTCCCCGCGTATGGAGAGATATTTGTGCAATCGGTTTGAGCGCGCAGGAACCAATCCGAGCGCGCAGTGAGACAACTCGCGCGCTCGCAAAACCGGTCTGTCGCATGCTCAACTCTGAAAAACCCTCTCAACACACTGTTCTCGTGCTCAGTTTCATCTCTGCGCGTGCACGTATCCGTCTCTGCTCGCGCTCGACCTGCTCTCTCTCCGCGCTCAACACCAGCTGTGCGCTCGGCTGTTTCTCCGCTCCCTCGACTCTCTGCGCTCGCAACTTCAGCAATGTATGTAAATGAACCATACCATCAGCCAATCACGCTCAGCTTCTTTTCATCCAATGAAAGCATTCGTTCCTTCTTCTTCTTCTTTTCTATCATGGCGGATCGCAAGCAACTTTAAGGTGCATACCGCCACCTACTGTTCATGAGTGGGTAGCAACATTGTGTTACATCTATTAAATTCTATTTTTTAATTTTGTATTCTGAAGATAACTAAATAATGCTTTCCTTAATCTATAAATATCCTTTATATTTCCTTTATTTGCCAATAATCCTTTAAGACTCCATTCTTGGCCTGTCATTTCAACTACTCTTCTCAATTTTTCCCTTTCAGGTTCATATGTTTTACAGTTCATCAATACGTAAGCATTCGTTCCAAATACTACATCCGGTTAAATGAAAAAAATAAATAAAAATAAAAACACAATCAGGAAAATCAAACAACTCTTACAGTTATTTTGTCAACACTCCTAACCATTTGATGGACAGAAGATAGTACTATAAAATATCTTGAATTATCTCAAATAAACTTCAGTGAAACAGTTATTAGATCATTGCCTCATCCAGCTCTTTTACCTGCTATTGACATGGATTTAAATTTGCTATTTTAAAAGAAAAATAAGGAGGATATTTCAGGTTCCAGTATGGTTCAACAGTATATAGATAATGTTTTGGATCATATTGGCCTTACTCTTAGCTTTTGTGGCGGGTGGTTCTTCTTTTTATTGTGTTTTATGGAGGTTGGCAAACAACAATTACCGCCACCAACTTGTGCCCTTGCGCTACACTCAAAACAACTGATCAGGAACTGTTACTTCAATCTGCGCAATATCTCCAAGGTAAGGAAAATCCTCTCTCACGATGATTTGGAGAGAACCATCCATGCCTTCGTCTCTTCAAGACTGGATTACTGTAACAGCCTGTTTACCTGTCTGAGCAAGAAGGAGCTGGGTCGCCTACAAATTGTCCAGAACTCTGCTGCAAGACTCCTGACCCGTACAAATAGGACAGCCCATGTAACTCCTCTCTTGAAGTCCTTACATTGGCTTCCTGTTGCTTCCAGGATAAAGTTTAAAATCCTGGTCCTTACCTTCAGGGCCCTTCATGGACAGGCGCCTGGCTACATGACAGGTCTGATCCAGCCGTATACGTCGGTCCGTTGCCTAAGGTCTTCAGGTCAAAACCTGCTTATGGTTCCTCGGACCCGTTTTAAAACCCGAGGAGACCGGTCCTTTAAAGCGTTGGCACCCCGTCTTTGGAATGAACTCCCCCTGTCCCTGCGCTCTCTGGACTCGGTGGATATCTTTAAAAAGCAGCTAAAAACACATCTGTTTTAACTAGCCTTCCAAAGCACATAGCGTGTTGTTTTATTCCCTTATTTATTATAGCTTTTATTGCATTTTATCTGTTTTTACTTGTGTTGTTTTTATGTCATCATGTGAAGCACTTTGTTACTTTGTCTGTGAAAAGTACTATACAAATAAAGTTTACTTACTTACTTACTTACCAACTGAAAAATCCTGTTTATCAAATTATTCTTTTTAATATATATAATAAAGAATAACCCTCTTATTTAGAGTCCATTTGTAAAAGGTCTTCTAAATAATAATTGTTAAATTTCAGATCAGGTCTGCTGTCTGAATAATTGTGTTTAAATTAATATAACGGTCGCTGATCTAGAATCAGAGCAAACTAAACTTCTTAATGGAACGATATTTTCAATCCATTGTAAGGCCAATATGATCCAAAACATTTCTCCTTTGTAGGCTGAATTCCATCACTGATTCTTTTACCCGATTTAAAAATAAATTCTGGAACTAAAACAAAACACCATTCCTAATATTGGAATATTTTGAAGCATCCATAAAAAATTTAACATATCCATAATATTTTTTATCTATAGACTGTTGAACCATACTGGAACCTGAAATATCCTCCTTATTTTTCTTTTAAAACAGCAAATTTAAATCCATGTCAATAGCAGGTAAAAGAGATGGATGAGGCAATGATCTAATAACTGTTTTACTGAAGTTTATTTGAGATAATTCAAGATATTTTATAGTACTATCTTCTGTCCATCAAATGGTTAGGAGTGCTGACCAAATAACTGTAAGAGTTGTTTGATTTTCCTGATTGTGTTTTTATTTTTATATTTTTTTTTTTTCATTTAACCGGATGTAGTATTTGGAACGAATGCTTACGTATTGATGAACTGTAAAACATATGAACCTGAAAGGGAGAAATTGAGAAGAGTAGTTGAAAGGACAGGCCAAGAGTGGAGTCTTAAAGTATAAATATAAAGGTTATTTATAGATCAAGGAAAGCATTATTTTGTTATCTGCAGAATACAAAATTAAAAAAAAGAATTTAATAGACGTAAAACAATGTTGCTACACACTCATGAACAGTAGGTGGCGGTATGCACCTTAAAGTTGCTTGCGATCCTCCATGATAGAAAAGAAGAAGAATAAGAAGGAACGAATGCTTTCATTGGATGAAAAGAAGCTGAGCGTGATTGGCTGATGGTATAGTTCATTTACATACATTGCTTAAGTTGCGAGCGCAGAGAGTTGATCGAGCGGAGAAACAGCCGAGCGCACAGCTGGTTGAGAGCGGAGAGACGGATTCGAGCACGCGCAGAGATGAAACTGAGCGCGAGAACAGTGTGTTGAGAGGGTTTTTCAGAGTTGAGGGCGCGCCAGACCGGTTTTGCGAGCGCGCGAGTTGTCTCACTGCGCGCTCGGATTGGTTCCTGCGCGCTCAAACCGATGGCACAAATATCTCTCCATACCCGCGGAGCCAGGCTGCTCCGCCGCGGCAGGCTCTCCAGCCTCGCCGGACACACCCACCTCCGCTACAGCAGCAGCGGGCTGCTGCTCCGCTGCAGCCGGCAGGGCCGGTTCGGCTCGGTTCGGGCACATTTTTATCAAATGTCCCTCCTGCCCACAACCAAAACACTTCATGGTGGACGATGTTGCAAACAGGATGTAATCAAAATCATCAATCTTCACCCTGAAGCGCAGGTTGAGCTCCTCGTCACGTTTGTTCAGAATCATGAAGAGCTGCCTCCTGTGAGAAACAACATGTTTCAGTAAAGGTGATTTACACCCCGACAAGATCTTTTTAACGGGGGAAACCACCTTCCCGTGACGTGACAGCTCTCTGACGAGGAACTCATCGCTGACAAAAGGAGGGACATTTGATAAAATGATTTTGGTGGCAGGCTGCGTGAGCGGCGACACCTGAAGGAACGAGCCGTTCACCGAAATGCCCGACTCCACCAACAGGTTCGCCTGCTCCACCTTTTCCACAAAAAGCACTGCAGCTCCGTTCATCCGGGCTGCAGACTTGATGGAACTGTGCCCGATAACCTCACCGAAAGCCAGACAAACATCCTCCACGCTGCACGGAGAACCAGCACCCACCTTGATGCCGTTCCTCCGAGTCAGCGTGGAGAAACCTCCCGAACTCCCCACCACAACCATGGCGTTCAAAGACGCCGACGTGACGCCGGGTAGAACCCGACGGCCCCACAACCCACAAAAACCACCAAAAAACTAGAAAACACCAAAAACACAATTATATACACAATATTTACATACACCAAGTGAAAAAAGGAAAGAAAAAGTAAGAAAAATCCACTCAAACAGAGTTTTCTCACGCGCTCTCTCTTCCACTTCTCCACTCACACTCCTCCCACTTTGGCCCCAGCTTCTGATTTGAAGCTTGGAACCAAAAACATCTGCTCAAATCTACTTTATATTGTTAGTTTTCAGCTCTAGATGATTGGCAGAAAAGATCATGGCTGTATCATTAATGGTTTGTCTGTTACAGCTACAGAGGGCAAAATGAGCTTTTCTCACTGTGAAAAGAGCGTTTTGGCCTCAACCTTCTGATTTGAAGCTTGGAACCAAAAACATCTGCTCAAATCTACTTTATATTGTTAGTTTTCAGCTCTAGATGATTGCCAGAAAAGATCATGGCTGTATCATTAATGGTTTGTCTGTTACAACTCCAGAGGCCAAAATGCATTATCTCACTGTGAAAAGAGCGTTTTGGCCTCAACCTTCTGATTTGAAGCGTGGAACCAAAAACATCTGCTCAAATCTACTTTATATTGTTAGTTTTCAGCTCTAGATGATTGGCAGAAAAGATCATGGCTGTATAATTAATGGTTTGTCTGTTACAGCTAGAGAGGCCAAAATGAGCTTTTCTCACTGTGAAAAGAGTGTTTTGGCCTCAACCTTCTGATCTGAAGCTTGGAACCAAAAACATCTGCTCAAATCTACTTTATATTGTTAGTTTTCAGCTCTAGATTATTTCCAGAAAAGATCATAGCTGTATCATTAATGCTTTGTCTGTTACAGCTAGAGAGGCCATATTGAGCTTCTCAGACTGTGAAAAGAGTGTTTTGCCCTCAACCTCATGATTTGAAGCTTGGAACCAAAAACATTTGCTCAAATCTACTTTATATTGTTAGTTTTCAGCTCTAGATGACTGCCAGAAAAGATCATGGCTGTATCATTAATGGTTTGTCTGTTACAACTACAGAGGCCATATTGAGCTTCTCAGACTGTGAAAAGAGCGTTTTGGCCTCCACCTCATGATTTGAAGCTTGGAACCAAAAACATCTGCTCAAATCTACTTTACATTGTTAGTTTTCAGCTCTAGATGATTGCCAGAAAAGATCATGGCTGTATCATTAATGGTTTGTCTGCTATAGCTAGAGAGGCCATATTGAGCTTATCTCACTGTGAGAAGAGCGTTTTGGCCTCAACCTTCTGATTTGAAGCTTGGAACCAAAAACATCTGCTCAAATCTACTTTATATTGTTAGTTTTCTGCTCTAGATTATTGCCAGAAAAGATCATGGCTGTATCATTAATGGTTTGTCTGTTACAGCTAGAGAGGCCATATTGAGCTTATCTCACTGTGAAAAGAGCGTTTTGACCTCAACCGTCTGATATTAAGCTTGGAACCAAAAACATCTGCTCAAATCTACTTTATATTGTTAGTTTTCAGCTCTAGATGATTGCCAGAAAAGATCATGGCTGTATCATTAATGCTTTGTTTGTTACAGCTAGAGAGGCCATATTGAGCTTATCTCACTGTGAAAAGAGCGTTTTGGCCTCAACCTTCTGATTTGAACCTTGGAACCAAAAACGTCTGCTCAAATCTACTTTATATTGTTCGTTTTCAGGTCAAAATGATTGCCAGAAAAGGTGATGGCTGTATCATTAACGGTTTGTCTGTTACAGCTACATAGGCCAAAATGAGCTTTTCTCACTGTGAAAAGAGCGTTTGGGCCTCAACCTTCTGATTTGAAGCTTGGAACCAAAAACATCTGCTCAAATCAACTTCGTATTGTTAGTTTTCAGCTCTAGATGATTGCCAGAAAAGGTGATGGCTGTATCATTAACGGTTTGTCTGTTTCAGGTACAGAAGCCAAATTGAGCTCAATTCAGATAAGCGTCCGCTATTAATCAAGCTTCATCAAACTTAAGATCATCCACAAGGATTTGATACTTAAAGAGTTCAGTTGCGTTAGGAGGGAGTAGGTTCTCCAGGGCCATTTGGAGCCTGGCAAACTCAGTAGGATCTGAATGGATGAACTCGGGGATTGTGGGTTTAGGCCCCCTATATACCATCTCAGATGAAAGAGGTGGGGCTGAATCATGCCAGTTCGACATCTCACGCGCTGCCCCTGTGACTGACATAGGGGGTTTAACCTGAACAGGGTTTGGTTGCAGCAGACCTGCATTTCTTGGTGTCCACTTTGAGGATGGCTCAGGATGTTGGGGAGGAGCGTAGAACGCATTTCTTCTATGCTCCTGAGCCTGAGGCATGCGTGTCGGCAGAAGGATTTACAGAGCGAAGAGGCTGTATTAGGCGGAGGGTAGTACTGTAAGCCATGACCTGAATACTGTTCTTCAACTTTTAGTTTGGAGAATCCTGTGTGCAGCTCCTCTCCAGGTTCAGGCCACGGAGGTGGATCAGGCCACTCCTCCTCATCTTCATCTTTAATTGGCCCTGTGTTAGTGGTGGTGGTGTACACCCTTTCTGAGCTACTCAGAGGGGGCTGATACATGGTATATTTTGAAGCAGCCAGCTGAGCCATATCATTTCTCAGTGAGTGGGCAGCTTCAATCAGCGCTTTGATATCACTCCTCGCTTCATTAAGTTCTCTCAGGCCCTCCTGTAGAACTTCCTGTGATTGAAGTAGCTTCTCTTTTTCCGCCTGCAAATCTCTAAATCTTGTGTGAGGGGGTTGGATGGGGAACTCCCACAGGTTGTAGGGGGAAAGTTCAGGTGTAAGATTCCCATAGTTCCTCCCTTGTTCACTTCTCTCCAGCCAAGGAGGAGTAGGAGGGCAGGTTACATCACTATCACCGTAGAAAGGTGGTGCGTTGCTATGCTCAGATTGGTGTTCCACATGTCTTGGGATAGGCGGGGGAATTTCCAAATGTGGCATTTCCTGAAAGGAATTATGTGTGTACTCAACTTCAAAGTCATCAAATCGGCTTGGTCGACGTGACTGCCGTTTAGGTCTCACATCAGGGAATGTCGCTCTGTCTGGCTCCATCCTGATAGCTTCTATCCGGCTCGAAGGACCAGTGTTAATTAGGATAGGTTCTCAGGTATTTTGTAGCCAACAGGATGGTGTATCGGTCAGGATACAGGAAAGAGGACACAAGATCAAACTTCACTTTGGATGTGAGCTGGTTTATTTGTCGTGATGCTCAGTGTTTCCAGCAGTCTGTAATAACAAATAAATTGCCATTAGGCTAACATATTACAAGACCAGAGGTTTAACTAATACACTCAAATAAATATCCAATAAGGAATAAACTTAACCATCCACTTTGCATGTAAACCACAAAATATAAGTAACTCAATTAACATAAAGGTTACATTATTAGGTCCAGCCTCTATGATAAAACATGAACACAGACAGCCCTTCGGCTCAGTTGAACATGAAATGTACTTAAGCACTATTTAACTGCATTTCGGTTGTATCTGTTGTTATTTTCCATTGAGTTATTGCAGCATTATTAAGAGCATGTGCAGCCAGCTGCCACCATTGTGCAGGGATTTTATCCAGCCACATGATGGTGCCAAAGTACAACCTATGCTCAAGGTAAACCTATGAAGACCAAGCAGGCTCAACTTAGTTCCAGCGCTCAGAGCCCCGCAACATCACATACCCGTCCTCTCGTAGCTTACACATATAACGACTGAATCTAGAATAAACAAACAGCACGCTAGGTGCGATAACTTACGTTTTGTCATCAACTTAACGATCGGAGCATCACTTATCAGAACTTCACCAAGAATGCGGTCTCACATGTCGAGAATGCAGTGAACTGAAACTGAAAGTATATTAAAACTACTTTCCTGAGCGGTGGCGCAGCTCTAAAACTGGGGCTTACGTCACTTCCAATTTTACCAATATTACAATATAAAATACAGGAATGTCAGAGCCTTTTATACAAATATAAAGTAGATTTGAGCAGATGTTTTTGGTTCCAAGCTTCAAATCAGAAGTTGAGGCCAAAATGCGCTTTTCAGACAGAGAGGAGCTCAACTTGGCTTCTCTACCTGAAACAGACAAACTGTTAATGATACAGCCATGATCTTTTCTGGCAATCCTTTTGACCTGAAAACTAACAATATAAAGCAGATTTGAGCAGATATTTTTGGTCCCAAGCTTCAAATCAGAAGTTTAGGGACTGTTGCCAAAATGTGCTCTTCAGATTGAGAGGAGCTCAATTTGGCTTCTCTACCTGAAACAGACAAACCGTTAATGATACAGCCATGATCTTTTCTGGAAATCATTTTGACCTGAAAACTAACAATATAGAGTTGATTTGAGCAGATATTTTTTGTTCCAAGCCTTAAATCAGAAGTTGAGGCCATACTGAGCTTTTCAGATTGATGGAAGCTAAATTTGGTTTTTCTACCTGAGACAGAGAAACCGGTAATGATACAGCCATGATATTTTCTGGCAATCATTTTGACCGAAAACTAACAATATAAATTTGATTTAAGCAGATGTTTTTGGTTCAGAGCTTCAAATCAGAAGTTTAGGGACTGTAGCCAAAATGTGCTCTTCAGATTGAGAGGAGCTCAATTTTGCTTCTCTACCTGAAACAGACAAACCGTTAATGATACAACCATGATCTTTTCTGGCAATCATTTTGACCTGGAAACTCACAATATAAAGTAGATTTGATCAGATGTTTTTGGTTCCAAGCTTCAAATCAGAAGTTGAGGCCAAAATGCGCTTTTCAGGCTGAGAGGAGCTCAATTGTGCTTCTGTACCTGAAACAGACAAACCGTTAATGATGCAGCCATGATCTTTTCTGGCAATCCTTTTGGCCTGAAAACTAACAATATAAAGTAGATTTGAGCAGATGTTTTTGGTTCTAAGCTTCAAATCAGAAGTTTAGGGACTGTAGCCAAAATATGCTCTTCAGATTGAGAGGAGCTCAATTTGGCTTCTCTACCTGAAACAGACAAACCGTTAATGATACAGCCATGATCTTTTCTGGCAATCCTTTTGACCTGAAAACTCACAATATAAAGTAGATTTGACTAAATATTTTTTGTTCTAAGCTTCAAATCAAAAGTTGAGGCCAAAATGCGCTTTTCAGGCTGAGAGGAGCTCAATTTGGCTTCTGCACCTGAAACAGACAAACCATTAATGATGCAGCCATGATCTTTTCCGGCAATCCTTTTGACCTGAAAACTAACAATATAAAGTTGATTTGAGCAGATATTTTTGTTTCCAAGCTTTAAATCAGAAGTTGAGGCCATAATGAACTTTTCAGATTGAGAGAAGCTCAATTTGGCTTCTGTACCTGAAACAGACAAACCGTTAATGATGCAGCCATGATCTTTTCTGGCAATCCTTTTGGCCTGAAAACTAACAATATAAAGTAGATTTGAGCAGATGTTTTTAATTCCAAGCTTCAAATCAGAAGTTGAGGCCAAAATGCGCTTTTCAGGCTGAGAGGAGCTCAATTTGGCTTCTCCACTTGAAACAGACAAACCGTTAATGATACAGCCATCACCTTTTCTGGCAATCATTTTGACCTGAAAACTAAAAATATAAAGTTGATTTGAGCAGATATTTTTTGTTCCAAGTTTTAAATCAGAAGTTGAGGCCATAATGAGCTTTTCAGATTGACAGAAGCTAAATTTGGCTTCTCTACCTGAAACAGACAAACCGTTAATGATACAGCCATAACCTTTTCTGGCAATCATTTTGACCTGAAAACTAACAATATAAAGTTGATTTGAGCAGATATTTTTGGTTCCAAGCTTCAAATCAGAAGTTGAGGCCAAAATGCGCTTTTCAGATTGAGAGGAGCTCAATGTTGCTTCTGTACCTGAAACAGACAAACCATTAATGATACACCCATCAGCTTTTCTGCAATCATTTTGACCTGGAAACTAACATTATAACTTTGATTTTAGCAGATATTTTTGTTTCCAAGCTTTAAATCAGAAGTTGAGGCCAAAATGTGCTTTTCAGATTGAGAGGAGCTCAATTTGGCTTCTATACCTGAAACAGACAAACTGTTAATAATATAGCCATGATCTTTTCTGGCAATCCTTTTGACCTGAAAACTAACAATATACAGTAGATTTCAGCAGAAATTTTTGTTCCAAGCTTCAAATCAGAGGTTGAGGCCAAATTGCGCTTTTCAGGCTGAGAGGAGCTCAATTTAGCCTCTCTGCATGAAACAGACAAACCGTTAATGATACACCCATCACCTTTTCTGCAATTATTTTGACTTGGAAACTAACATAATAAATTTGATTTTAGCAGATATTTTGTTTCCAAGCTTTAAATCAGAAGTTGAGGCCAAAATGTGCTTTTCAGATAGAGAGGAGCTCAATTTCGCTTCTCTATCTGAAACACACAAACTGTTAATGATACAGCCATCACCTTTTCTGCAATCATTTTGACCTGAAAACTAACAATATAAAGAAGATTTGAGCAGATATTTTTGGTTCCAAGCTTCAAATCAGAAGTTGATGGACTGTAGCCAAAATCTGCTTTTCAGATTGAGAGGAGCTCAATTTGGCCTCTCTACCTGGAACAGACAAACTGTTAATGATACAGCCATCACCTTTTCTGCAATCATTTTTACCTGAAAACTAACAATATAAAGAAGATTTGAGCAGATATTTCGGGTTCCAAGCTTCAAATCAGAGGTTGAGGCCAAAATGCGCTTTTCAGGCTGAGAGGAGCTCTATTTAGCCTCTAGCTGAAACAGACAAACTGTTAATGATACAGCCATGATCTTTTCTGGCAATCCTTTTGACCTGAAAACTAACAATATAAAGTAGATTTGCATAGATATTTTTGGTTCCAAGCTTCAAATCAGCAGTTGAGGGACTGTAGCCAAAATCTGCCTTTCTGATTGAGTTGAGCTCAATTTGGCCTATCTACCTGAAACAGACAAACCATTAATGATACAGCCATGATATTTTCTGGCAATCCTTTTGACCTGAAAACTAACAATATAAGGTAGATTTGAGCAGATATTTTTGGTTTCAAGCTTTAAATAAGAAGTTGAGGCCAAAATGCGCTTTTCAGATGGAGAGGAGCTCAATTTGGCTTCTCTACCTGAAACAGACAAACTGCTAATGATACAGCCATGATCTTTTCTGGCAATCCTTTTGACCCGAAAACTAACAATATAAAGTAGATTTGCGTAGATATTTTTGGTTCCAAGCTTCAAATCAGAAGTTGATGGACTGTAGCAAAAATCTGCTTTTCAGATTGAGAGGAGCTCAATTTGGCCTCTCTACCTGAAACAGAGAAGCTGTTAATTATACAGCCATTATATTTTCTGGCAATCATTTTGACCTGAAAACTAACATTATAAATTAGATCTTAGCAGATATTTTTGTTTCCAAGCTTCAAATAAGAAGTTGAGGGACTGTAGCCAAAATCTGCTTTTCAGGTTGAGAGGAGCTCAATTTCACTTCTCTACCTGAAACAGAGAAACTGTTAATGATACAGCCATGATCTTTTCTGGCAATCCTTTTGACCTGAAAACTAACAATATACAGTAGATTTCAGCAGAAATTTTTGTTCCAATCTTCAAATCAGAGGTTGAGGCCAAAATGCGCTTTTCAGATAGAGAGGAGCTCAATATAGCCTCTCTAGCGTAAACAGACAAACTGTTAATAATATAGCCACGATCTTTTCTGGCAATCCTTTTGACCTGAAAACTAACAATATACAGTAGATTTCAGCAGAAATTTTTGTTCCAAGCTTCAAATCAGAGGTTGAGGCCAAAATGCGCTTTTCATGCTGAGAGGAGCTCAATTTAGCCTCTCTGCATGAAACAGACAAACCGTTAATGATACATCCATCACCTTTTCTGCAATCATTTTGACCTGGAAACTACCATTATAACTTAGATTTTAGCAGATATTTTTGTTTCCAAGCTTTAAATCAGAAGTTGAGGCCAAAATGTGCTTTTCAGATTGAGTGGAGCTCAATTTCGCTTCTCTATCTGAAACACACAAACTGTTAATGATACAGCCATGATCTTTTCTGGCAATCCTTTTGACCTGAAAACTAACAATATAAGGTAGATTTGAGCAGATGTTTTTGGTTCCAAGCTTCAAATCAGAAGTTGATGGACTGTAGCAAAAATCTGCTTTTCAGATTGAGAGGAGTTCAATTTTGCCTCTCTACCTGAAACAGAAAAACCGTTAATGATACAGCCATCACCTTTTCTGCAATCATTTTAATCTGAAAACTAACAATATAAAGTAGATTTGAGTAGATGTTTTTGGTTCGAAGCTTCAAATCACAAGTTGAGGCCAAATTGTGCTTATCAGATTGAGAGCAGCTCAATTTGGCTTCTCTACCTGAAACAGAGAAACTGTTAATGATACAGCCATCACCTTTTCTGCAGTCATTTTAACCTGAGAACTAACAATATAAAGTAGATTGAGTAGATGTTTTTGGTTCCAAGCTTCAAATCAGAAGTTGAGGTCAAAATGAGCTTTTCAGATTGAGAAGAGCTCAGTATGGCTTCTGTACCTGAAACAGACAAACTGTTAATGATACAACCATGATCTTTTCTGGCAATCCTTTTGACCTGAAAACTAACAATATAAAGTAGATTTGAGTAGATGTTTTTGGTTCGAAGCTTCAAATCAGAAGCTGGGGCCAAAGTGGGAGGAGTGTGAGTGGAGAGAGAGCGCGTGAGAAAAACTCTGTTTGAGTGGATTTTTCTTACTTTTTCTTTCCTTTTTTCACTTGGTGTATGTAAATATTGTGTATATAATTGTGTTTTTGGTGTTTTTCTAGTTGTTTGGTGGTTTTTGTGGGTTGTGGGGCCGTCGGGTTCTACCCGGCGGCAGGTCGGCGTCTTTGAACGCCATGGTTGTGGTGGGGAGTTCGGGAGGTTTCTCCACGCTGACTCGGAGGAACGGCATCAAGGTGGGTGCTGGTTCTCCGTGCAGCGTGGAGGATGTTTGTCTGGCTGTCGGTGAGGTTATCGGGCACAGTTCCATCAAGTCTGCAGCCCGGATGAACGGAGCTGCAGTGCTTTTTTTGGAAAAGGTGGAGCAGGCGAACCTGTTGGTGGAGTCGGGCATTTCGGTGAACGGCTCGTTCCTTCAGGTGTCGCCGCTCACGCAGCCTGCCACCAAAATTATTTTATCAAATGTCCCTCCTTTTGTCAGCGATGAGTTCCTCGTCAGAGAGCTGTCACGTCACGGGAAGGTGGTTTCCCCCGTTAAAAAGATCTTGTCGGGGTGTAAATCACCTTTACTGAAACATGTTGTTTCTCACAGGAGGCAGCTCTTCATGATTCTGAACAAACGTGACGAGGAGCTCAACCTGCGCTTCAGGGTGAAGATTGATGATTTTGATTACATCCTGTTTGCAACATCGTCCACCATGAAGTGTTTTGGTTGTGGGCAGGAGGGACATTTGATAAAAATGTGCCCGAACCGAGCCGAACCGGCCCTGCCGGCTGCAGCGGAGCAGCAGCCCGCTGCTGCTGTAGCGGAGGTGGGTGTGTCCGGCGAGGCTGGAGAGCCTGCCGCGGCGGAGCAGCCTGGCTCCGCGGGGAACTCCAGCGTAGCCGCGGAGGGACCCACGGTATCCGGAGCCGATGGAGGGGAGAGCGTGGACGTGGATGGAACCATGAATCCACAGAGTGATTGTGTGGTGAGTGAGGGGAGCACGGTGGTGTGTGGTGGAGGGGAAACTTGTGTGAATGGTGAGGAGAGGGAAAATCTGGGTGAAATGGAGCTGGATGGTGTGTGTGGAAATCAGGGAGGGAAAGGTGAGGTGGTGGCTGATGGAGGGGAGGTGAATGTGGAGGAGCAAGGTGAGGGAGAGCAAGTGATGGAGCAGGAGGCTCCTTTGAAATTACAAAGGAGAAGCAAAAGAAAAAATGTAGTAGCTGCTGTCCAAACCAGCAAGCAAGCCTGCATGCTGACCACAGAGAAAAAAGATCTGTCTGACAGCAGTGATAGCTAGGGGGAGCTGTCTGACAGCAGTGAGGTGTCTCTCCCTCCGAGCAACAGTACAGAACCACGTTATCCAATTGAATCTTTTATAAACTTTCTCCAGGAGACAAAAGCTCTAAGAGGAATAAAATTAGAAAAACATTTTCCTAATCTAAAAGCTTTTTATTTCTCAGCAAGATATTACATTAGAAGAAAAGAGGAATCTGGGCTTTCTGATACAGAGATTTACAGACTAAGGAAATTAATGGGAAAAGTGAGAAAACAACTTTGAAACAATGATGTGTATTAACTTATATTTTTGTTTGTTTTATTGTGGTGTTGTTTTTAGCCTTTTACTCAACATGGACAATTTTAAAATAGCTTCTTTAAATGTCAATGGAGCTAGGAAGGCTGTAAAACGCACTATGATTTATGAAATGATAAACCAGAAAAGAATTAGTGTATTATTTTTACAAGAAACACATAGTGATCTTAAAAATGAAGCAGACTTGCGCAAAGAGTGGAAGGGGGAAATTTTTTTTTAGCCATGGCACCTCCCAGAGTTCTGGGGTGGGCCTCCTATTTTCCTCGGCTTTTACCCCAAATTCTTTTAATGTAGAAAATATCGTCCAGGGAAGATGTCTTTTAGTAAAAGCTAGTTTTGACCATTTTAACCTGGTTTTTATCAATATTTATGCTCCTAATGTCGGTGCAGAGAGGAAGAATTTTTTAGAGAAAATCGGGGAGAGGATGGGAGATTGTGGGTCTGACGATTATGTTTTTTTAGGCGGAGATTTTAACTGTACAGAAAACGACCTGTTAGACAGAAACCACAAAGAGCCTCATCAAGCTTCCCAGCAAACCCTGCGGCAGCTGGTCTCGTCCCACGGCCTGGTGGATGTGTGGAGGAGGATGCATACAGGTTCCAGACAGTACACATGGTCCCACGTTAAACAAGGCCGCATCTCTTTAGCTCGTATTGATCGTTTTTATTGTTTTAAACACCATTTTAATGTGTTTAAAACATGTCAGATTTTACCAGTAGCTTTTACCGACCACTCATTGCTTTTAGGAAATGTTTTTATCACAAACATTTTACCTAAAAGCGCCTACTGGCATTTTAATCTGGCTTTAACATACGATCGTAGTTTTAGAGAAGCTCTAAGTTATTTTTGGACTGTTTTTAGACAAAGAAAGGGGGATTTTACTTGTCTAAGGCAGTGGTGGGACCATGGAAAAGTTCAAATCAAGCAACTCTGTCAGCAGCACACTCTTAATGTCACTCGTGATGTCACCAGATCTATTAGAGATCTGGAGATGAACATAGTGGAACTAGAAAATCTAAGTGATTCCACAGGAAATCGAGGGCATATTGAAGCTCTCAAATCCAAAAGGCTAGTTCTAGCCAACCTGCTGGAGTCTAAAGTCCAAGGCGTGTTGGTCAGGTCTCGGGTTCAGAACATCACAGAGATGGATGCTCCCTCTAGCTTTTTCTTCAGCCTGGAGAGGAAACGCGGGCAGAGGAAGGCGATCCATTCCTTACTGTCCAACACAGGGCAGCAGCTGAGTGAACCGGGCCAGATTAGGAGGAGGGCTGTTGAGTTTTACTCCTCTCTGTTCGAGAGTGAGTATAAGGAGAACGAGGGGCTCCTAGAGGAGTTCTGCGGTGGGCTGCCTCAGGTGTCGGGTGAGAGTAACCTACGGCTGGCGCGCCCGCTGGGACTTCAGGAGCTCCACACAGCCCTCCTGAGTATGCAGGGCCAGAAGGCCCCAGGCATCGACGGTCTTACTGTAGAGTTCTTCAAAGCCTACTGGGACATCTTGGCAGAGGACCTGCTGGATGTCTACAATGAGAGTCTGGCCGCAGGTTCGCTCCCACTTTCGTGTCGTAGGGCAGTTATCGCCCTCCTGCCCAAGAAAGGGAATCTGCAGGACATCAGGAACTGGCGCCCTGTGTCTCTCCTCTGCACCGACTATAAGATCCTCTCCAAAGCCTTGGCTACCCGGCTGAGGGAAGCTATGGAGCAGGTTGTCCACCGGGACCAGACCTACTGCGTCCCCGGCAGGTCCATGGTAGATAATATCTACCTAATTCGGGACGTTTTGGAGGTCTCCGGTTCATTGGGTCTAAGAACTGGCTTGATCGCATTAGATCAAGAAAAGGCGTTTGATCGCGTCGAGCACAGCTTCATGTGGCAAGTGCTGGAGAAGTTTGGGTTCGGCGCCGGTCTGATCGCCAAGATCAAGGTGATGTACAGTGGCATTGAGAGCATGTTAAAGATTAACGGTAACCTGTGTGCTCCTTTTAGGGTGCGTAGAGGTGTTCGGCAAGGCTGCGCTCTGTCCGGGATGCTCTACGCGCTCTCCCTGGAACCCCTGCTTCAAAAGATACGTTCCAGTGTTCATGGTTTGGTTTTACCTGGTTTTAACAGTAGAGTGGTTTTATCTGCCTATGCTGATGATGTTGTTGTTTTTACCAGAAACCAACAAGATGTTGACAAACTGACCGAAATAACAAATAAGTTCTCCATTTTATCTTCTGCGAGGGTGAACTGGGGAAAAAGCGAAGCCCTGGCAGTGGGTGAATGGCGTGAAGGACTCCCAGTTCTCCCTCAAGGACTTTTATGGAGAAGAGATGGTTTTAAATATCTTGGTTTGTTTTTAGGCAACGAAAACACTGAAAAAAAGAACTGGGAAAACCTGGAACAAAGAATAGAAAGTAAACTTGAAAAGTGGAGATGGCTACACTCCCACATGTCATACAGGGGAAGGGTTTTAGTTTTAAATAACCTTGTTGCTTCACAGCTGTGGCACAAACTCTCCTGCCTGGATCCACCATCCAATTTGTTGGCCAACATACAAGCCAAAATGGTCGACTTCTTTTGGAACGGGTTTCATTGGGTGCCACAGTCTGTATTGTTTTTACCCAGAGAAGAGGGGGGCCAGGGCCTTGTTCACCTAGCCGGGAGAACGGCAGCTTTTAGATTACGTTTTGTTCAAAAATACCTGTCAGGGCCACTCGACTTAGTGTGGAGGGACGTGGCCAGCTGCGTTTTAAAACGCGTTAATAACCTGGGGCTGGATGCAGCTCTGTTTTTAACAGATTTAAGTCTTTTAAACTTAAGGGGGTTGCCGAAATTTTATCAGGGCGTTTTTAAATCATGTGCCCTGTTTAAACTAAAACCATCCCAAACGATTAACTCTCTGCACTGGCTTCTACAGGAGCCCTTGATCTGTGGGTCGAGGCTGGACGTGTGCGACCGTGCGGGACCAGGGCTGTCGGAGGCGCTGCGCCGATCCAAGATGACAACCTTGAAACAGCTGGTGGAGACCGCAGGACCGTCCCTCTCCAACATCGAGGCCATGGGTTCCGTGATGGGGGTACGGTCCGCCAGGCTGCTGCGGCGCTTCCTGGACCTCTTGAGGGGAAAGCTGTCGGCCAAGGAGAGGAGCCTTCTCTCTGACTACTGCGAAGGACTGAGCCAACCAGACCCAACGGACTCCTTTCCTGGCTTGACCCTATACACCGAGCTCCCCAACCAAAGTGGACCTCTGCTCTCCAGCCTGGACCCACAGAAGATGGTTTTATTCAACATGGACCAAAAAACTGTTTATCGAGCCTGCTCAAAAATGATGACTCAAAGACATCTTGTGAACCGCGCAGTCTGCTTATGGACGGATAAAATTGCTGGCAGAGCACCCCAGTGGAGGACTTTATATAAGCCTCCAATTAAAAAAAGAACTGGTGATCTCCAATGGAGGATTCTACATGGCGCCATCGCCACAAACTCGTTTTTATCCGTCATCTATCAGGGTGTTTTAAACGAATGTCCCTTCTGCAGTCTGTCTGAAAATGTTTTTCATGTTTTTATGGACTGCGTCAGACTAAAGACAATTTTTAGCCTTTTAGCAAATGTCTTTAGTCTTTTTAGCTCTGTTTTTACAACTTCTCTATTTATTGGAGGAGTGTGTCAAAACAAGGGCAACAAGACAAAGGCCAGACTTTTGAACTTTTTAATCAGTGAAGCTAAACTGGCTATTTATTTGTCCCGTAGAGACAGACTGCAGGAGAGACCTCACCTTGATGCCGTGGCTCTGTGGAAGTGCAACCTTAAAGCCAGGATCAGGCTGGAGTTTCACTTCCACAGAGCCTCACAGAACATTGAGGATTTTATTCAGTTGTGGGGTTTTAAAAACATTTTATGTACTGTGTCAGATGATGGAGAACTGCATTTTAACAAGCTCCTCATTTGATGATTTTTTAACTGACACTTGTTTTACTATAATAATGATTTTTGACTGACACTTGTTTTGCGTCAATTGTATATATGTTTGAATTGTGTAAATAAAGTGATGTTAAAAGTCAAAAGTCAAATTGTGCTTATCAGATTGAGAGCAGCTCAATTTGGCTTCTCTACCTGAAACAGAGAAACTGTTAATGATACAGCCATCACCTTTTCTGCAATCATTTTAACCTGAGAACTAACAATATAAAGTAGATTGAGTAGATGTTTTTGGTTCCAAGCTTCAAATCAGAAGTTGAGGTCAAAATGAGCTTTTCAGATTGAGAAGAGCTCAGTATGGCTTCTGTACCTGAAACAGACAAACTGTTAATGATACAACCATGATCTTTTCTGGCAATCCTTTTGACCTGATAACTAACAATATAAAGTAGATTTGAGTAGATGTTTTTGGTTCCAAGCTTCAAATCACAAGTTGAGGCCAAAATGCGCTCTTCAGATCGAGAGCAGCTCAATTTGGCTTCTCTACCTGAAACAGAGAAACTGTTAATGATACAGCCATATTTCTTGGCAATCCTTTCGACCTGAAAACTAACAATATAAGGTAGATTCGAGCAGATATTTTTGGTTTCAAGCTTTAAATAAGAAGTTAAGGCCAAAATGCGCTTTTCAGATGGAGAGGAGCTCAATTTGGCTTCTCTACCTGAAACAGACAAACTGTTAATGATACAGCCATGATCTTTTCTGGCAATCCTTTTGACCTAAAAACTAACAATATAAAGTAGATTTGCGTAGATATTTTTGGTTCCAAGCTTCAAATCAGAAGTTGATTGACTGTAGCCAAAATCTGCTTTTCAGATTGAGAGGAGCTCAATATGGCCTCTCTACCTGAAACAGAGACAACAGCCATCACCTTTTCTGCAATCCTTTTGACCTGAAAACTAACAATGTAAAGTAGATTTGAGCAGTTATTTTGGTTTCAAGCTTTAAATAAGAGGTTGAGGCCAAAATGCGCTTTTCAGGCTGAGAGGAGCTCAATTTGGCTTCTCTACCTGAAACAGACAAACCGTTAATGATACAGCCATGATCATTTCTGGCAATACTTTTGACCTGAAAACTAACAATATAAAGTAGATTTGAGCAGATATTTTTGGTTCGAAGCATTAAATAATAAGTTGAGGCCTTAATGCGTTTTCAGATTTAGAAAAGCTCAAATTGGCCTCTCTACCTGAAACAGACAAACCGTTACTGATACAGCAATCACCTTTTCTGCAATCATTTTGACCTGAAAACTAGCAATATAAAGGAGATATGAGTAGATATTTTTGGTTCCAAGCTTTAAATCAGAAGTGGAGGCCATAATGCGCTTTTCAGATTGTGAAAAGCTCAATTTGGCCTCTCTACCTGAAACAGAGAAGCTGTTAATTATACAGCCATTATATTTTCTGGCAATCATTTTGACCTGAAAACTAACATTATAAATTAGATTTTAGCAGATATTTTTGGTTCCAAGCTTCAAATAAGAAGTTGAGGGACTGTAGCCAAAATCTGCTTTTCAGGTTGATAGGAGCTCAATTTCACTTCTCTACCTGAAACAGAGAAACTGTTAATGATACAGCCATGAACTTTTCTGGCATTCCTTTTGACCTGAAAACTAACAATATACAGTAGATTTCAGCAGAAATTTTTGTTCCAATCTTCAAATCAGAGGTTGAGGCCAAAATGCGCTTTTCAGATAGAGAGGAGCTCAATTTAGCCTCTCTAGCGTAAACAGACAAACTGTTAATATATTGCCATGATCTTTTCTGGCAATCCTTTTGACCTGAAAACTAACAATATACAGTAGATTTCAACAGAAATTTTTGTTCCAAGCTTCAAATCAGAGGTTGAGGCCAAAATGCGCTTTTCAGGCTGAGAGGAACTCAATTTAGCCTCTCTGCATGAAACAGACAAACCGTTAATGATACACCCATCACCTTTTCTGCAATCATTTTGACCTGGAAACTAACATTATAACTTAGATTTTAGCAGATATTTTTGTTTCCAAGCTTTAAATCAGAAGTTGAGGACAAAATGTGCTTTTCAGATTGAGAGGAGCTCAATTTCGCTTCTCTATCTGAAACAGACAAACTGTTAATGATACAGCCATAATCTTTTCTGGCAATCCTTTTGACCTGAAAACTAACAATATAAGGTAGATTTGCGTAGATATTTTTGGTTCCAAGCTTCAAATCAGAAGTTGATGGACTGTAGCCAAACTCTGCTTTTCAGATTGAGAGGAGCTCAATTTGGCCTCTCTACCTGGAACAGACAAACTGTTAATGATACAGCCATCACCTTTTCTGCAATCATTTTGACCTGAAAACTAACAATATAAAGTAGATTTGAGCAGATATTTTTGGTTTCAAGCTTTAAATAAGAAGTTGAGGCCAAAATGCGCTTTTCAGATGAAGAGGACCTCAATTTCGCTTCTCTACCTAAAACAGACAAACCGTTAATGATACAGCCATCACCTTTTCTGCAATCATTTTGACCTGAAAACTAACAATATAAGGTAGATTTGAGCAGATATTTTTGGTTTCAAGCTTTAAATAAGAAGTTGAGGCCAAAATGCGCTTTTCAGATTGAGAGGAGCTCAATTTGGCCTCTCTACCTGAAACAGACATACCGTTAATGATACAGCCATCACCTTTTCTGCAATCATTTTGACCTGAAAACTAACAATATAAGGTAGATTTGAGCAGATATTTTTGGTTTCAAGCTTTAAATCAGAAGTTTAGGCCAAAATGCGCTTTTCAGATGGAGAGGACCTCAATTTCGCTTCTCTACCTAAAACAGACAAACCGTTAATGATACAGCCATCACCTTTTCTGCAATCTTTTTAACCTGAAAACTAACAATATAAAGTAGATTGAGTAGATGTTTTTGGTTCCAAGCTTCAAATCAGAAGTTGAGGTCAAAATGAGCTTTTCAGATTGAGAAGAGCTTAATTTGGCTTCTCTACCTGAAACAGGGAAACTCTTAATGATACAGCCATGATATTTTATGGCAATCCTTTTGACCTGAAAACTAAAAATATAAAGTAGATTTGAGTAGATGTTTTTGGTTCCAAGCTTCAAATCAGAAGTTGAGGCCAAAATGCGCTCTTCAGATAGAGAGGAGCTCAATTTCGCTTCTCTACCTGAAACAGACAAACTGTTAATGATACAGCCATGATATTTTCTGGCAATCATTTTGACCTGAAAACTAACAATATAAAGTGGATTTGCGTAGATATTTTTGTTTCCAAGCTTCAAATCAGAAGTTGATGGACTGTTGCCAAAATCTGCTTTTCAGATTGAGAGGAGCTCAATTTGGCCTCTCTACCTGAAACAGACAAACCGTTAATGATACAGCCATCACCTTTTCTGCAATCATTTTAACCTGAAAACTAACAATATAAAGTAGAGTGAGTAGATGTTTTTGGTTCCAAGCTTCAAATCAGAAGTTGAGGCCAAAATGCGCTCTTCAGATAGAGAGGAGCTCAATTTCGCTTCTCTACCTGAAACAGACAAACCGTTAATGATGCAGCCATGATCTTTTCTGGCAATCATTTTGACCTGAAAACTAACAATATAAAGTAGATTTGCATAGATATTTTTGGTTCCAAGCTTTAAATAAGAGGTTGAGGCCAAAATGCACTTTTCAGACGGAGAGTAACTCAATTTGGCTTCTCTACCTGAAACAGACAAACTGTTAATGATACAGCCATAATCTTTTCTGGCAATCCTTTTGACCTGAAAATTAACAATATAAAGTAGATGTGCGTAGATTTTTTGGTTCCAAGCTTCAAATCAAAAGTTGATGGACTGTAGCCAAAATCTGCTTTTCAGATTGAGAGGAGCTCAATTTGGCCTCTCTACCTGAAACAGGGAAACTCTTAATGATACAGCCATGATATTTTATGGCAATCCTTTTGACCTGAAAACTAAAAATATAAAGTAGATTTGAGTAGATGTTTTTGGTTTCAAGCTTCAAATCAGAAGTTGAGGTCAAAATGCGCTCTTCAGATAGAGAGGAGCTCAATTTCGCTTCTCTACCTGAAACAGACAAACCATTAATGATACAGCCATGATCTTTTCTGGCAATCATCTAGAGCTGAAAACTAACAATATAAGGTAGATTTGAGCAGATATTTTTGGTTTCAAGCTTTAAATAAGAAGTTGAGGCCAAAATGTGCTTTTCAGATGGAGAGGAGCTCAATTTCCCTTCTCAACTAACAATATAAAGTAGATGTGCATAGATTTTTTGGTTCCAAGCTTTAAATCAGAAGTTGATGGACTGTAGCCAAAATCTGCTTTTCAGATTGAGAGGAGCTCAATTTGGCCTCTCTACCTGAAACAGACAAATCGTTAATGATACAGCCATCACCTTTTCTGCAATCGTTTTGACCTGAAAACTAACAATATAAGGTAGATTTGAGCAGATATTTTTGGTTTCAAGCTTTAAATAAGAAGTTGAAGCCAAAATGCGCTTTTCAGATTGAGAGGAGCTTAATTTGGCTTCTCTACCTGAAACAGACAAACTGTTAATGATAGAGCCATGATCTTTTCTGGCAATCCTTTTGACCTGAAAACTAAGAATATAAAGTAGATTTGAGCAGATATTTTTGGTTCCAAGCTTCAAATCAGAAGTTGATGGACTGTAGCCAAAATCTGCTTTTCAGATTGAGAGGAGCTCAATTTGGCCTCTCTACCTGAAACAGACAAACAGTTAATGATACAGCCATCACCTTTTCTGCAATCATTTTGACCTGAAAAGTAACAATATAAGGTAGATTTGAGCAGATATTTTTGGTTTCAAGCTTTAAATAAGAAGTTGAGGGTAAAATGCGCTTTTCAGATGGAGAGGAGCTCAATGGCCTCTCTACCTGAAACAGACAAACTGTTAATGATACAGCCATGATCTTTTCTGGCAATCCTTTTGACCTGAAAACTAACAATATAAAGTAGGTTTGCGTAGATATTTTTGTTTCCAAGCTTCAAATCAGAAGTTGATGGATTGTTGCCAAAATCTGCTTTTCAGATTGAGAGGAGCTCAATTTGGCCTCTCTACCTGAAACAGACAAATCGTTAATGATACAGCCATCACCTTTTCTGCAATCGTTTTGACCTGAAAACTAACAATATAAAGTAGATTGGAGTAGATGTTTTTGGTTCCAAGCTTCAAATCAGAAGTTGAGGTCAAAATGCGGTTTTCAGATTGAGAAGAGCTCAATTTGGCATCTCTACCTGAAACAGACAAACCGTTAATGATACAGCCATCACCTTTTCTGCAATCATTTTGACCTGAAAACTAACAATATAAAGTAGATTTGCATAGATATTTTTGGTTCCAAGCTTTAAATAAGAGGTTGAGGCCAAAATGCACTTTTCAGATGGAGAGTAACTCAATTTGGCTTCTCTACCTGAAACAGACAAACTGTTAATGATACAGCCATGATCTTTTCTGGCAATCCTTTTGACCTGAAAACTAACAATATACAGTAGATTTGAGCAGAAATTTTTGTTCCAAGCTTCAAATCAGAGGTTGAGGCCAAAATGCGCTTTTCAGGCTGAGAGGAGCTCTATTTAGCCTCTAGCTGAAACAGACAAACTGTTAATGATACAGCCATGATCTTTTCTGGCAATCCTTTTGACCTGAAAACTAACAATATAAAGTAGATTTGCATAGATATTTTTGGTTCCAAGCTTCAAATCAGCAGTTGAGGGACTGTAGCCAAAATCTGCCTTTCTGATTGAGTTGAGCTCAATTTGGCCTCTCTACCTGAAACAGACAAACCATTAATGATACAGCCATGATATTTTCAGGCAATCATCTAGAGCTGAAAACGAACAATATAAAGTAGATTTGAGCAGATGTTTTTGGTTCCAAGCTTCAAATCAGAAGCTGGGGCCAAAGTGGGAGGAGTGTGAGTGGAGAAGTGGAAGAGAGAGCGTGAGAAAAACTCTGTTGTAAATATTGTGTATATAATTGTGTTTTTGGTGTTTTTCTAGTTGTTTGGTGGTTTTTGTGGGTTGTGGGGCCGTCGGGTTCTACCCTGCGGCAGGTCGGCGTATTTGAACGCCATGGTTGTGGTGGGGAGTTCGGGAGGTTTCTCCACGCTGACTCGGAGGAACGGCATCAAGGTGGGTGCTGGTTCTCCGTGCAGCGTGGAGGATGTTTGTCTGGCTGTCGGTGAGGTTATCGGGCACAGTTCCATCAAGTCTGCAGCCCGGATGAACGGAGCTGCAGTGCTTTTTGTGGAAAAGGTGGAGCAGGCGAACCTGTTGGTGGAGTCGGGCATTTCGGTGAACGGCTCGTTCCTTCAGGTGTCGCCGCTCACGCAGCCTGCCACCAAAATCATTTTATCAAATGTCCCTCCTTTTGTCAGCGATGAGTTCATCGTCAGAGAGCTGTCACGTCACGGGAAGGTGGTTTCCCCCGTTAAAAAGATCTTGTCGGGGTGTAAATCACCTTTACTGAAACATGTTGTTTCTCACAGGAGGCAGCTCTTCATGATTCTGAACAAACGTGACGAGGAGCTCAACCTGCGCTTCAGGGTGAAGATTGATGATTTTGATTACATCCTGTTTGCAACATCGTCCACCATGAAGTGTTTTGGTTGTGGGCAGGAGGGACATTTGATAAAAATGTGCCCGAACCGAGCCGAACCGGCCCTGCCGGCTGCAGCGGAGCAGCAGCCCGCTGCTGCTGTAGCGGAGGTGGGTGTGTCCGGCGAGGCTGGAGAGCCTGCCGCGGCGGAGCAGCCTGGCTCCGCGGGGAACTCCAGCGTAGCCGCGGAGGGACCCACGGTATCCGGAGCCGATGGAGGGGAGAGCGTGGACGTGGATGGAACCATGAATCCACAGAGTGATTGTGTGGTGAGTGAGGGGAGCACGGTGGTGTGTGGTGGAGGGGAAACTTGTGTGAATGGTGAGGAGAGGGAAAATCTGGGTGAAATGGAGCAGGATGGTGTGTGTGGAAATCAGGGAGGGAAAGGTGAGGTGGTGGCTGATGGAGGGGAGGTGAATGTGGAGGAGCAAGGTGAGGGAGAGCAAGTGATGGAGCAGGAGGCTCCTTTGAAATTACAAAGGAGAAGCAAAAGAAAAAATGTAGTAGCTGCTGTCCAAACCAGCAAGCAAGCCTGCATGCTGACCACAGAGAAAAAAGATCTGTCTGACAGCAGTGATAGCTAGGGGGAGCTGTCTGACAGCAGTGAGGTGTCTCTCCCTCCGAGCAACAGTACAGAACCACGTTATCCAATTGAATCTTTTATTAACTTTCTCCAGGAGACAAAAGGTCTAAGAGGAATAAAATTAGAAAAACATTTTCCTAATCTAAAAGCTTTTTATTTCTCAGCAAGATATTACATTAGAAGAAAAGAGGAATCTGGGCTTTCTGATACAGAGATTTACAGACTAAGGAAATTAATGGGAAAAGTGAGAAAACAACTTTGAAACAATGATGTGTATTAACTTATATTTTTGTTTGTTTTATTGTGGTGTTGTTTTTAGCCTTTTACTCAACATGGACAATTTTAAAATAGCTTCTTTAAATGTCAATGGAGCTAGGAAGGCTGTAAAACGCACTATGATTTATGAAATGATAAACCAGAAAAGAATTAGTGTATTATTTTTACAAGAAACACATAGTGATCTTAAAAATGAAGCAGACTTGCGCAAAGAGTGGAAGGGGGAAATTTTTTTTTAGCCATGGCACCTCCCAGAGTTCTGGGGTGGGCCTCCTATTTTCCTCGGCTTTTACCCCAAATTCTTTTAATGTAGAAAATATCGTCCAGGGAAGATGTCTTTTAGTAAAAGCTAGTTTTGACCATTTTAACCTGGTTTTTATCAATATTTATGCTCCTAATGTCGGTGCAGAGAGGAAGAATTTTTTAGAGAAAATCGGGGAGAGGATGGGAGATTGTGGGTCTGACGATTATGTTTTTTTAGGCGGAGATTTTAACTGTACAGAAAACGACCTGTTAGACAGAAACCACAAAGAGCCTCATCAAGCTTCCCAGCAAACCCTGCGGCAGCTGGTCTCGTCCCACGGCCTGGTGGATGTGTGGAGGAGGATGCATACAGGTTCCAGACAGTACACATGGTCCCACGTTAAACAAGGCCGCATCTCTTTAGCTCGTATTGATCGTTTTTATTGTTTTAAACACCATTTTAATGTGTTTAAAACATGTCAGATTTTACCAGTAGCTTTTACCGACCACTCATTGCTTTTAGGAAATGTTTTTATCACAAACATTTTACCTAAAAGCGCCTACTGGCATTTTAATCTGGCTTTAACATACGATCGTAGTTTTAGAGAAGCTCTAAGTTATTTTTGGACTGTTTTTAGACAAAGAAAGGGGGATTTTACTTGTCTAAGGCAGTGGTGGGACCATGGAAAAGTTCAAATCAAGCAACTCTGTCAGCAGCACACTCTTAATGTCACTCGTGATGTCACCAGATCTATTAGAGATCTGGAGATGAACATAGTGGAACTAGAAAATCTAAGTGATTCCACAGGAAATCGAGGGCATATTGAAGCTCTCAAATCCAAAAGGCTAGTTCTAGCCAACCTGCTGGAGTCTAAAGTCCAAGGCGTGTTGGTCAGGTCTCGGGTTCAGAACATCACAGAGATGGATGCTCCCTCTAGCTTTTTCTTCAGCCTGGAGAGGAAACGCGGGCAGAGGAAGGCGATCCATTCCTTACTGTCCAACACAGGGCAGCAGCTGAGTGAACCGGGCCAGATTAGGAGGAGGGCTGTTGAGTTTTACTCCTCTCTGTTCGAGAGTGAGTATAAGGAGAACGAAGGGCTCCTAGAGGAGTTCTGCGGTGGGCTGCCTCAGGTGTCGGGTGAGAGTAACCTACGGCTGGCGCGCCCGCTGGGACTTCAGGAGCTCCACACAGCCCTCCTGAGTATGCAGGGCCAGAAGGCCCCAGGCATCGACGGTCTTACTGTAGAGTTCTTCAAAGCCTACTGGGACATCTTGGCAGAGGACCTGCTGGATGTCTACAATGAGAGTCTGGCCGCAGGTTCGCTCCCACTTTCGTGTCGTAGGGCAGTTATCGCCCTCCTGCCCAAGAAAGGGAATCTGCAGGACATCAGGAACTGGCGCCCTGTGTCTCTCCTCTGCACCGACTATAAGATCCTCTCCAAAGCCTTGGCTACCCGGCTGAGGGAAGCTATGGAGCAGGTTGTCCACCGGGACCAGACCTACTGCGTCCCCGGCAGGTCCATGGTAGATAATATCTACCTAATTCGGGACGTTTTGGAGGTCTCCGGTTCATTGGGTCTAAGAACTGGCTTGATCGCATTAGATCAAGAAAAGGCGTTTGATCGCGTCGAGCACAGCTTCATGTGGCAAGTGCTGGAGAAGTTTGGGTTCGGCGCCGGTCTGATCGCCAAGATCAAGGTGATGTACAGTGGCATTGAGAGCATGTTAAAGATTAACGGTAACCTGTGTGCTCCTTTTAGGGTGCGTAGAGGTGTTCGGCAAGGCTGCGCTCTGTCCGGGATGCTCTACGCGCTCTCCCTGGAACCCCTGCTTCAAAAGATACGTTCCAGTGTTCATGGTTTGGTTTTACCTGGTTTTAACAGTAGAGTGGTTTTATCTGCCTATGCTGATGATGTTGTTGTTTTTACCAGAAACCAACAAGATGTTGACAAACTGACCGAAATAACAAATAAGTTCTCCATTTTATCTTCTGCGAGGGTGAACTGGGGAAAAAGCGAAGCCCTGGCAGTGGGTGAATGGCGTGAAGGACTCCCAGTTCTCCCTCAAGGACTTTTATGGAGAAGAGATGGTTTTAAATATCTTGGTTTGTTTTTAGGCAACGAAAACACTGAAAAAAAGAACTGGGAAAACCTGGAACAAAGAATAGAAAGTAAACTTGAAAAGTGGAGATGGCTACACTCCCACATGTCATACAGGGGAAGGGTTTTAGTTTTAAATAACCTTGTTGCTTCACAGCTGTGGCACAAACTCTCCTGCCTGGATCCACCATCCAATTTGTTGGCCAACATACAAGCCAAAATGGTCGACTTCTTTTGGAACGGGTTTCATTGGGTGCCACAGTCTGTATTGTTTTTACCCAGAGAAGAGGGGGGCCAGGGCCTTGTTCACCTAGCCGGGAGAACGGCAGCTTTTAGATTACGTTTTGTTCAAAAATACCTGTCAGGGCCACTCGACTTAGTGTGGAGGGACGTGGCCAGCTGCGTTTTAAAACGCGTTAATAACCTGGGGCTTGATGCGGCTCTGTTTTTAACAGATTTAAGTCTTTTAAACTTAAGGGGGTTGCCGAAATTTTATCAGGGCGTTTTTAAATCATGTGCCCTGTTTAAACTAAAACCATCCCAAACGATTAACTCTCTGCACTGGCTTCTACAGGAGCCCTTGATCTGTGGGTCGAGGCTGGACGTGTGCGACCGTGCGGGACCAGGGCTGTCGGAGGCGCTGCGCCGATCCAAGATGACAACCTTGAAACAGCTGGTGGAGACCGCAGGACCGTCCCTCTCCAACATCGAGGCCATGGGTTCCGTGATGGGGGTACGGTCCGCCAGGCTGCTGCGGCGCTTCCTGGACCTCTTGAGGGGAAAGCTGTCGGCCAAGGAGAGGAGCCTTCTCTCTGACTACTGCGAAGGACTGAGCCAACCAGACCCAACGGACTCCTTTCCTGGCTTGACCCTATACACCGAGCTCCCCGACCAAAGTGGACCTCTGCTCTCCAGCCTGGACCCACAGAAGATGGTTTTATTCAACATGGACCAAAAAACTGTTTATCGAGCCTACTCAAAAATGATGACTCAAAGACACCTTGTGAACCGCGCAGTCTGCTTATGGACGGATAAAATTGCTGGCAGAGCACCCCAGTGGAGGACTTTATATAAGCCTCCAATTAAAAAAAGAACTGGTGATCTCCAATGGAGGATTCTACATGGCGCCATCGCCACAAACTCGTTTTTATCCGTCATCTATCAGGGTGTTTTAAACGAATGTCCCTTCTGCAGTCTGTCTGAAAATGTTTTTCATGTTTTTATGGATTGCGTCAGACTAAAGACAATTTTTAGCCTTTTAGCAAATGTTTTTAGTCTTTTTAGCTCCATTTTTACAACTTCTCTATTTATTGGAGGAGTGTGTCAAAACAAGGGCAACAAGACAAAGGCCAGACTTTTGAACTTTTTAATCAGTGAAGCTAAACTGGCTATTTATTTGTCCCGTAGAGACAGACTGCAGGAGAGACCTCACCTTGACGCCGTGGCTCTGTGGAAGTGCAACCTTAAAGCCAGGATCAGGCTGGAGTTTCACTTCCACAGAGCCTCACAGAACATTGAGGATTTTATTCAGTTGTGGGGTTTTAAAAACATTTTATGTACTGTGTCAGATGATGGAGAACTGCATTTTAACAAGCTCCTCATTTGATGATTTTTAACTGACACTTGTTTTACTATAATAATGATTTTTAACTGACACTTGTTTTACGTCAATTGTATATATGTTTGAATTGTGTAAATAAAGTGATGTTAAAAGTCAAAGTCACAGTCTGTATTGTTTTTACCCAGAGAAGAGGGGGGCCAGGGCCTTGTTCACCTAGCCGGGAGAACGGCAGGTTTTAGATTACGTTTTGTTCAAAAATACCTGTCAGGGCCACTCGACTTAGTGTGGAGGGATGTGGCCAGCTGCGTTTTAAAACGCGTTAATAACCTGGGGCTGGATGCAGCTCTGTTTTTAACAGATTTAAGTCTTTTAAACTTAAGGGGGTTGCCGAAATTTTATCAGGGCGTTTTTAAATCATGTGCCCTGTTTAAACTAAAACCATCCCAAACAATTAACTCTCTGCACTGGCTTCTACAGGAGCCCTTGATCTGTGGGTCGAGGCTGGACGTGTGCGACCGTGCGGGACCAGGGCTGTCGGAGGCGCTGCGCCGATCCAAGATGACACCCTTGAAACAGATGGTGGAGACCGCAGGGCCGTCCCTCTCCAACATCGAGGCCATGGGTTCCGTGATGGGGGTACGGTCCGCCAGGCTGGTGCGGCGCTTCCTGGACCTCTTGAGGGGAAAGCTGTCGGCCAAGGAGAGGAGCCTTCTCTCTGACTACTGCGAAGGACTGAGCCAACCAGACCCAACGGACTCCTTTCCTGGCTTGACCCTATATACCGAGCTCCCCAACCAAAGTGGACCTCTGCTCTCCAGCCTGGACCCACAGAAGATGGTTTTATTCAACATGGACCAAAAAACTGTTTATCGAGCCTGCTCAAAAATGATGACTCAAAGACATCTTGTGAACCGCGCAGTCTGCTTATGGACGGATAAAATTGCTGGCAGAGCACCCCAGTGGAGGACTTTATATAAGCCTCCAATTAAAAAAAGAACTGGTGATCTCCAATGGAGGATTCTACATGGCGCCATCGCCACAAACTCGTTTTTATCCGTCATCTATCAGGGTGTTTTAAACGAATGTCCCTTCTGCAGTCTGTCTGAAAATGTTTTTCATGTTTTTATGGATTGCGTCAGACTAAAGACAATTTTTAGCCTTTTAGCAAATGTTTTTAGTCTTTTTAGCTCCGTTTTTACAACTTCTCTATTTATTGGAGGAGTGTGTCAAAACAAGGGCAACAAGACAAAGGCCAGACTTTTGAACTTTTTAATCAGTGAAGCTAAACTGGCTATTTATTTGTCCCGTAGAGACAGACTGCAGGAGAGACCTCACCTTGACGCCGTGGCTCTGTGGAAGTGCAACCTTAAAGCCAGGATCAGGCTGGAGTTTCACTTCCACAGAGCCACACAGAACATTGAGGATTTTATTCAGTTGTGGGGTTTTAAAAACATTTTATGTACTGTGTCAGATGATGGAGAACTGCATTTTAACAAGCTCCTCATTTGATGATTTTTAACTGACACTTGTTTTACTATAATAATGATTTTTAACTGACACTTGTTTTACGTCAATTGTATATATGTTTGAATTGTGTAAATAAAGTGATGTTAAAAGTCAAAAGTCAAAATGTGATTTTCAGATTGAGAAAAGCTCAATTTGGCCTCTCTACCTGAAACAGACAAACCGTTAATGATACAGCCATGATCTTTTCTGGCAATCCTTTTGACATGAAAACTAACAATATACAGTAGATTTGAGCAGAATTTTTTGTTCCAAGCTTCAAATTAGAGGTTGAGGCCAAAATGCGCTTTTCAGGCTGAGAGGAGCTCAATTTAGCCTCTCTAGCTGAAACAGACAAACCGTTAATGATACAGCCATGGTCTTTTCTGGCAATAATTTTGAGCTGAAAACTAACAATATAAAGTAGATTTTAGCAGATATTTTTGTTTCCAAGTTTTAAATCAGAAGTTGAGGCCATAATGCGCTTTTCAGATTGAGAAAAGCTCAATTTGGCCTCTCTACATGAAACAGACAAACCATTAATGATACATCCATCACCTTTTCTGCAATCATTTTGACCTGAAAACTAACAATATAAAGTAGATTGGAGTAGATGTTTTTGGTTCCAAGCTTCAAATCCCAAGTTGAGGCCAAATTGTGCTTATCAGATTGAGAGCAGCTCAATTTGGCTTCTCTACCTGAAACAGATAAACCATTAATGATACAGCCATCACCTTTTCTGCAATCATTTTGACCTGAAAACTAACAATATAAAGAAGCCATGCCCCCTGAGAACCGGAAGTCACTTTTTTTACTTGGAATGGTCCCCCTCTTTCCTACTTGGCCTCACCAACCTAAAACTGTGTCAGCCGACAGACAACATGTTGTCCTAACTTCGTTTAAGGCACAGAGAGCTTTAGTCAAATGGTGTTGCCGTGGAACCATGGCGAAGTGAGGCGTTTCGCCATGAAAATACGATTGGCTCTCATTTCCTCATTAATAATCAGATCTGCACCAAAATCACAAGAGATCCTAGTCCAACTCCAAACAGGAATCCAGAGCAATAGTTTTTGGGCGGGGCTTAATTTCCCTACAGCGCCCCCTAGAAATAACAAACTTCAAACCATCAGCCCCAAGACGTTTTTAGCCAAGCCGTTTAAACTTTGAACACATTTGCATCTCATCAGGCCCTAACTAAAAGCCTCTTGAAGCCATGGTCTAAACCCCACCGGAAGTCGGCCATTTTGAATTACATTTTACCCTGTTGCAAAATCACAGACCTCCTTTCAAAAAATTGTATAAAATCAGCATCTAATCCAAATGAGCTAAAACTTTCAAAATACGTTCTTTACAAAGCCTGCTGTAAGTTGGTTACAATAGCAAAGCGCTTCTTTAAAGTCCGTCACTCTGATTTTTCAAAAGTTTGCCTTCTCGCCTAATAGTTGGCCAAGTGGACAGATAATGCCAGGAAATAATTCAGCCCCTAGCCATGCTCATTCCTAGGATAATGAAATTTGGGACACATCTTTATGAGCCCCCCACCTACAGAAAGTTTCATTGGACCCATGGTCTAAACCTCTCATTAAGTCGGCCATTTTTGAATCAAACGGCACCCTTATGAAAATAGAATCGCTATGTTAAAATATTTCTAAAAAATCAGTTGTTTACCCAAAAGAGCTAGGACTTTTGGAATATATTTCTCTAATGGCTACCTGTTTGATGGTAAACAAAGCATAGCTCTTCTTAAAAGTCCGTCACTCTGATTTTTCAAAAGTTTGTGTTAACAGGAAATTGTTTTATTTCAAAAAGTTTTATAGCAATCGTAGCCAAATTTGGAACAGTTATTTATCATTTGATTATAGTAAAGATTGCCAAGTTGCGCGTGAATCTATGCATGTTTGATCATATTATGGGGTATTCAACTGCCTCAGTATATGGCATTCAAGTTTAAAGATTTTTCTTTCTTTCGATTATTTAATTTTCGGAATTTTACTGCGAACTATGGATTTTTTATGATTTTTTTATAGTTTTGAGTAGGGTGTAATACCGCTACCCGTGGATTTTGGAGGTGCTGTTTCTCCCTCTTTTGAATATATACTTTTGACCCACCAGCTGAGATGGCTGCAGCGTCTGTCTCACAGATGAGATTCATCGCACATATAATCTTTTACCTCTAGTTTAACCCTTCCTGACCAAAGCTGTGGTTGTCTCCAGCTGGTCAAAACGTGAAGCGTGGAACTTGTTCTGCTGGCTGGGAAGGAGATAGGGGTCGGCGATCGCTTGGCTCCCGCGGTTGCAATAGGCCGAGTGGCGCTAAGCTGCGAGGGCCGTCAATACCGCTCGCGGTTTTAATTTCTTTGTTGCAGTTTTACCATTCATTCATCCATCCATACCAGCCAATAAATCCAAAGAAAAGGCTTACGGTGTGGTTATTGGAAATGATGGTTATCTACCTGCTAAGCTAAGAGTGAGGGCAGGACATAAATTATTTTTTTGTCGCTAATGGTCACTAAAATGTTTTTAAGCTCAACTTGTCCAGTATTAAAATTCAAAACCTTTATTTACAAATATGCTGTTTTTTTGCAAAGTGGAGCTAGCCAATCCAGTTCGCTTATGCAAATTAGCCATGTGTTTTTCCGCAGTTAATAACACGGGCAACGCGGAACAGATTGCATGAAGACAGCAGGTCTTCACTCCTGTTTGCGGACCTCAACTGACCCCGTCTGGACAAATTCGACCCATTTCCATTCGTCAGCAACTGGATTAAAGCAGGACATTTGCGTGCATGAAACAGAGATGGACAGACAGTCAGAGACTGTCTATTCAGGCTCTTGCCCGCTCCACTCAGATTGACAGAAAGCTTCATCCACCAAGATGTCCGGAAGCTGGGCCCCCCTCATAAAAAAAAAAAATCACTCCGGACAAACTGTCTCCTGCACTACTATTAATACTATATTTATTTACCGTTCTTTTGCACTGTTACTGTTACAAATGTTATATTTTACATAATTGGTAATAATAATAGTTTTTCTGCTGCCATTGTCATCTGCCTTTTTGCACTAGCATAAGTATTGCATATTTTATATTATTGTACATTTTATATTTTATTGTGAAATTGAATGTTTAAATTTTAGTATTAGGAACTGTTTTTATCTGTTGTGCCTGTGCACTTTATCTGTTTCACTGTTGGTGAATGAGAAACATCCTCTCCAGTCCTTGTATGTCTGGTGAATCTGAAGAATTGACATTAAAGCTGACTTTGACTTTGAAATGTTATAGGCCTACTGCATATTGAGAAAATTTTGATCGGTATTGCGCAACAATTGGGAGATGGGGACCCCCCAAATATTGACAGGTATTTCGCACACTGGATAGGTGTATTACATCATTTATATGGGCAGGTAAAATTCCCAGAATACAAAAAACATTTCTCCAGAATCAACGCTGTGATGGAGGATTGGGATTGCCAAATTTACAAATATATTATTGGGCGGCAAATTGCCAGAAAATACTATATTTGTATCATCAGTCATTAGATCATGTCTGGTGTGAAGCCGAAAACAACTCATGTCTTTCAACATCACTTTCAGCCTTAGTAACCTCCAGAGTCCCTAAATCCATTATCCACTCTGCAAATCCTATAGTGACGCAAACTTTACATATTTGGCATCAATTCAGAAAACAAATGGGCCTTAATCAGTTTTCCATACTGACACCCATTTACCATAATCAGGCATTTACTCCAGCTAACATGAGTTGGAAAATACAAGGCCTTGTCAGGTTTAAAGATTTGTATAAGGGGTTTTTGCAAGTTTCAATGATCTATGTGTAAAATTTGATCTTACCAATTCAAACCACTTTAGGTATTTACAGATTTGCCACTGTATTTCTACCAACACACCAGACTTTCCAAATTAACCATAATCTACTGTTGTGGATGATATGTTTGCACTCTCCTGATCTAGAATTCACTCCATAATCACCTAACAAGATGAGAATATTTAAGTTAGGGTGAAAGTTAAGTGGGCCTCTTCCCATAGCATATGGGAAGAGGCTGTGCGCAGGGTGAATGGGACTACATCCTGTGCATGTTTAGCCTTAATTCAGTTTAAAATCTTACACAGGATGCATTATTCTAAAGCTAGACTGGCAAAAATATTTGAGAAAATGGATGAAAATTGTAATAGATGTCATAGTGCCCCTGGAACTTTAACACATGTGTTTTGGTCATGCCCATCCTTGAACTCATTTTGGTTTGGATATATTGCCACAATGGAGCCCAAATCAGTCAGATGAATCAATTCAAACCATCCCCCTTTCCTTTTACACAAAGTGAACAAAAGATGCTCTGAAAAGTTCTGGAATATTCCAGCCAAATGGATGGTCAGCTCACGATTGGACCAATCAGCTCAAGAGGAAGCTGATACTTCAACAGGAACTACCCCTACGTCACTCATGGTTTAAAACTCAGAGCGTGAGTTAAATTTTTCTCTTTCACTGGGTTTTCATCGCCAGTAAGGAGAGACCCTGTTTCACGTGAAATGCTAAAAGAAGGCTAACTGGTATTAGCTTTCGTTTTACCTGCATCAAAAGTCACTGATCGCACTGTTGGGATCCGGAGGTTTGCCCACCAGAGGGCGCCGGGGATCCCTTCCTGAGGGCTTCTGCTATCTGTTAGGATCCAGAAGCCTGCCCACCAGAGGGTGCCAAGGATCCCTTCCTGAGGGCTTGTGCTCACCTGCAACACCTGTCTTTCATCTCCTCATCAGCCTTGGGCGAGGAGGAGATGAATTGATGTCTAGAAGGAGGAGACTAACACTCCAACGCCAGAGTGTTTGCCAGTAACGGTTGAACCTGCCTGTTAACCTGAAACTCTGGAGAGTTTCTCTGCCGGTGATCTGTCTGCCTGCTCTCTGTTGAACTCTGGAGGGCTTCCTCTGTCAGCATCTGCCTGCCCACCCAGAGGAAAATTAGGAGAGAGACTCTGTCTGTGATCTGCCTGCAAGCACTCAGTAAGCCCTGCACTCTGACCTTCTCAACCCAGCTCTCAAGAGACAGAGAGAACCAAACCTGGTGTCTGCCAGCCTGCACTCAGACCGTCTCAACCCAGCTCTCAGGAGAGAGAGTGAGAGCAAAACATGGAGTCAGCATGCTTGCACTCTGACAGTCTCAGCCCAGCTCTCTAGAGAGAGAGAGAGAGCTAATCAGGAATCAGCCTACCTGCACTCAGACTGCCTCTGCCCAGCTCTCAGCTCTCCTCCTGCCTGCACTGTGTTCCTTACCTGGAACCTTTCTGCCAGCACTCAGACTGCCTCTGCCCAGCTCTCAGCTCGTCTCCAGCTTGCACTCTGTTCTCAACCTGAAACCTGCCTGCCAGCACTCAGACCGCCTCTGCCAAGTTCTCTGTTCTCCTCCAGCCTGCACTCAGCTCTGCTAGCCCTCAGCCCTCGGCCTGTCAACTGCCTCTGGACCCACAAGGTTCCCCCCTCTCTGCAGCTCTGCTCCTCTCCAGATCAGTGGTGAACCAATTCTTGACCAGTCTCCCCACCTTGGTGCTGTCCTCATTTATATACATCTTTGTAAATAAACCTTTGAACTTTTTCCCTGCCTCCGAGTTGTTCTGCATACGGGCTAGATTCCTTAACCCATCATGACAGAACACTCTGGCCAACAAACTAGCCCCGCAGAATCGCTCTGGCAGATGTTGGATCAACACCTAGCCCACATTAAAAGCCATGACTCCACCCCCCGTGAATTAGACATCCGTCAAGCTAAACTCAACCGCACCCCGCAGAAAAATACCCAGTGCGCCACACCTGAGACAGAGCCCGTTCAACTTCCGGTACAAGATAATAATCCTCCACTCAGGTCAGAACCCAGCCCGTCGTTTCCTGAATTCTGCCCTTCACTGCCTGAAAGATTTTTCGGCAACCCAAGTAAGTGCAAGGGATTTTTGTTCCAGTGTCTGCTCATTTTTGAGCATTCTCAGTTAAGTTTTCCTGATGATAAGAGCAAAATAGCTTTTATTTTGTCACTACTGTCCGGAAAAGCCCTTGAATGGGCGGAAGCCAGATTTCCGTTAGAATCTAGTTTTAGTTGTACTTATGGGGAATTCATCCAGGAGTTTAAACAAGTCTTTAATCAAGACACTGATAGGTCCTCTGAATCTCGCGGATTATTGGAATTCAAACAGGGAAATAGAACTGTTGCTGAATTCTCTATCGACTTCCGGGTGAAAGCGGCTGCTTCCGGTTGGAATGAATCTGCGCTCAAAAGCGCTTATTTTCATGCCCTGGATCATTCTATTAAGGACGAACTGACCACTCTCGATGAACTTAGAACTTTGGAGGAACTTATGACACTTACAATCCATCTAGACAATAGGCTGAGAGCCAGATCCAAAGCCGTTCAGCTTCCGGTTCAGGACTCCAGTTTATACAAGCATATTTTCGACCGACAATTAGCACCATCCACCAAAAAACTTAAAATAGGCCCACTAAATTCACCCCAAACAGTCAGAGCTCCCCATATCCATGAATCAGACCTCTGGAGCTTCTTTTATGGGGAGAGGGAGGATCTCTTCCCCTTTCTGCCACCTCATTCAGCTCCCCGCCAGCCAGATCAGACATCAAAACCCGTTAGCAGACCAGTTAGCCTCAAGCCATAACCTGATAGTCCAGCTCCAAAGGTCCCCCGGCGTAAGAGACGGCGTCGCCGTGAGCCTCCTCCCGCGCTGAGCTGTCCAGAGACCCCTGAGCCTGCTCTGTGCCGTCTAGAGACCCCTGAGCTTGCTCTGTGCCTTCCAGAGACCCCTGAGCCGGTTTCCAAAGAGGCTTCTGAGTCCGAGGAATCTGGAAGTACGCCTCCAAAAGTCCCAAAGCGGGAGTTCCAAGCATCCAAGAGCCCTCTGCAGGCACTCCAAGCCCCCTCGGAGGCTGCACCTGTGCCGCTGTGGGCGGCTCCCTCCATGTTGGTTCCGGAGCCGCAGTCGGCAGCCTCCTCTGTTCCTGATCCGGAGCCGCAGTCGGCGGACTCCTCTGTTCCTGATCCAGAGCCGCAGTCGGTGGCCCCCTCTGTTCCTGATCCGGAGCCGCAGTCGGCGGTCTCCTCTGTTCCTGTTCCGGAGCTGCAGTCGGCGGTCTCCTCTGTTCCTGTTCTGGAGCCGCAGTCGGCGGTCTCCTCAGTTCCTGTTCCGGAGCCGCAGTCAGCAGTCTCCTCTGTTCCTTTTCCGCAGTCGGCGGTCTCTTCAGTTCCTGTTCCTGAGCCGCAGTCGGAGGCCCCTTCTGAACCTGTTCCAGAGCCGCAGTCGGTGGCCCCCTCTGAGACTGTTGCTGAGCCGCTGAAGCGGGGACGGCGTTCCCCTTGGGGCTACCTGCTGAAACTGGGGCGTTGTCCTCCTCCGAAGTTCCTGCAGCGGCGGAGACGTTGTCCTCCTGTGAGGTTCCTGCAGCGGCGGACATGTTGTCCTCCTCTGAGGATTCTGCAGCAACGAAGACGTCGTCCTCCTCCAAGTTCCCGCAGCAGCGGAGACGTTGTCCTCCTCCGAGGTTCCCGCAGCGGCGGAGATGTCGTTCTCCTCCGAGGATCCTGCAGCAACGGAGACGTCATCCACCAATGACCCTCATACGTCGCCTGACCCATGGCCGGCCGCCAGAACGCCAGCCATGCCTCCGACCCTGCGGTCGGTCTCCAAAGACTCTGTCTCAATTAGACATCCGTCAAGCTAAAATCAACCACACCCCGCAGGAAAATACCCAGTGCACCACACCTGAGACAGCCCGTTCAACTTCCGGTACAAGATAATAATCCTCCACTCAGGTCAGAACCCAGCCCGTCGTTTCCTGAATTCTGCCCTTCACTGCCTTAAAGATTTTTTCGGCAACCCAAGTAAGTGCAAGGGATTTTTGTTCCAGTGTCTGCTCATTTTTGAGCATTCTCAATTAAGTGTTCCTGATGATAAGAGCAAAATAGCTTTTATTTTGTCACTACTGAATTCTCTATTGACTTCCGGGTGAAAGAGGCTGCTTCCGGTTGGAACGAATCTGCGCTCAAAAGCGCTTATTTTCATGCCCTAGATCATTCTATTAAGGATGAACTGACCACTCTCGATGAACCTAGAACTTTGGAGGAACTTATAACACTTACAATCCGTCTAGACAATAGGCTAAGAGCCAGATCCAAAGCCATTCAGCTTCCGGTTCAGGACTCCAGTTCCCATCTTTGCCAGGTTAGCTCAACCCGTTTATACAAGCATATTTTCGACCGACAATTAGCACCATCCACCAAAAAACTTAAAATAGGCCCACTAAATTCACCCCAAAAAGTCAGAGCTCCCCATATCCATGAATCAGACCTCTGGAGCTTCTTTTATGGGGAGAGGGAGGCTGCACCTGTGCCGCTGTGGGCGGCTCCCTCCATGTTGGTTCCGGAGCCGCAGTCGGCAGCCTCCTCTGTTCCTGATCCGGAGCCGCAGTCGGCGGCCTCCTCTGTTCCTGATCCAGAGCCGCAGTCGGTGGCCTCCTCTGTTCCTGTTCTGGAGCTGCAGTCGGCGGTCTCCTCTGTTCCTGTTCCGGAGCCGCAGTCGGCGGTCTCCTCAGTTCCTGTTCCTGAGCTGCAGTTGGCGGTCTCCTCTGTTCCTGTTCCGGAGCCGCAGTCGGCGGTCTCCTCTGTTCCTTTTCCGGAGCCGCAGTCGGTGGTCTCTTCAGTTCCTGTTCCTGAGCCACAGTCGGCGGCCCCTTCTGAACCTGTTCCAGAGCCGCAGTCGCGGGTTACCTCTGAGTCTACTCCTGAGCTGCGGTGGGCAGCTATCTCTGAGTCTGCTCCTGAGCCGCAGTGGGCGGCCCCCTCAGAGCCTGTTCCTGAGCCGCAGTCGGCGGCCCCATCTGTTCCTGTTCCTGAGCCGCAGTCGGCGGCCCCTTCTGAGCCTGTTCCTGAACCGCAGTCGGCAGTCACCTCTGAGCCTGTTCCTGAACCGCAGTCGGCGGTCACCTCTGAGCCTGTTCCTGAACCGCAGTCGGCGGTCACCTCTGAGTCTGCTCCTGAGCCGAAGTCGGCGGCCTCCTCTGAGCCTGTTCCTGAGCCGCAGTCGGCGGCCCCTCCTGTTCCAGTTCCTGAGCCGCAGCCGGCGGCTCCCTCTGAGCCTGTTCCGCAGTAGCTGTCGGCGGCCCCTCCTGCTCCAGTTCCTGTGCCGCAGTCAGCGGCCTCCTCTGAGCCTGTTCCAGAGCCGCAGTCGGCGGCCCCCTCTGAGACTGTTGCTGAGCCGCTGAAGCGGGGACGGCATTCCCCTTGGGGCTACTTGCTGGCGGAGACGTTGTCCTGCTCCGAGGTTCCTGCAGCGGCGGAGATGTCGTCCTCCTCCGAGGATTCTGCAGCAACGAAGACGTCGTCCTCCTCCGAGGTTCCCGCAGCGGCGGAGACGTCGTCCTCCTCCGAGTTTCCCGCAGCGGCGGAGATGTCGTTCTCCTCCGAGGATTCTGCAGCAACGGAGACGTCATCTTCCAATGAACCTCATACTTTGCCTGACCCACAGCTGGCCGCCAGAATGCCAGCTATGCCTCCGACCCTGCGGTCGGTCGCCAAAGACTCTGTCTCGTCCCCGGCCCCGCGGCCGGTCTCCAAAGACTCTGCCTAGTCCCTGGCCCCGTGGCCGACCTCCAGAGACTCCGCCTCGCTTCTGGCCCAACGGCCGGCCTCCTGAACGTCTGCTTCGCCTCCGGCCCCGCAGCCGGCCTCCAGAATGTCTGCCTCGTCTCTGGCCCTGCGGCCGGCCTCCTGAGAATCTGCCTCACCTCCGGCCCCATGGCCGGCCTCCTGAGCTTCTGCCACGCCTCTGGCCCTGCGGCCGGCCTCCTGAGTGTCTGCTTCACCTCCGGCCCCGCGGCAGGCCACCTGAGACTCTGCTTAGCCTGTGGCCCCGCGACTGGTCTCCAAAGACTCTGCCTCGTCCCCGGCCCCGCGGCCGGCCTCCTGAGAATCTGCCTCACCTCCGGCCCCGCGGCCGGCCTCCTGAGCTTCTGCCACGCCTCCGGCCCCGCGGCCGGCCTCCTGAATGTCTGCTATGCCTCAGGTCCCGCGGCAGGCCTCCTTAGCGTCTGCTATGCCCCAGGTCCCGCGGCAGGCCTCCTGAGACTCATCCTCGCCTCCGGCCCCACGGCCGGCCTCCAGAGACTCTTCCTCGTAAACCTTCAGAGACTTTCTTTGCCCTTACCCACCTTAGGTGGGTCGTTTTTTGTTATGGACTCGGTTTTTGTATCTTCTTGCCCTCCTTGCCTGGTTCCCCCTCCACCCACCCTGGGTGGGTTGCTTTTGTTTTTTTCATGGACTGATCTGGGGCGTCTGGAATCCGCCCTTGAGGGGGGGGTACTGTTGGGATCCGGAGGTTTGCCCACCAGAGGGCGCCGAGGATCCCTTCCTGAGGGCTTGTGCTCACCTGCAACACCTGTCTTTCATCTCCTCATCAGCCTTGGGCCTACTTAAGGAGGAGGAGACTAACACTCCAACGCCAGAGTGTTTGCCAGTAACGGTTAAACCTGCCTGTGAACCTGAAACTCTGGAGAGTTTCTCTGCCGGTGATCTGTCTGCCTGCTCTCTGTTGAACTCTGGAGGGCTTCCTCTGTCAGCATCTGCCTGCCCACCTTCAAAGGAAAATTAGGAGAGAGACTGTCTGTAATCTGCCTGCAAGCACTCAGTAAGCCCTGCACTCTGACCGTCTCAACCCAGCTCTCAAGAGAGAGAGAGAGAACCAAACCTGGTGTCTGCCAGCCTGCACTCATACCGTCTCAACCCAGCTCTCAGGAGAGAGAGAGAGAGCAAAACCTGGAGTCAGCCAGCCTGCACTCTGACCGTCTCAGCCCAGCTCTCTAGAGAAAGAGAGAGAGCTCTGAGAATGCTGAGTGGAGTTTTTCCCCCCTTTTAATGGACATCGCAACGGACATCACGGCCTATCGGCAGGAGGACGCTTCTGCTTTGATAGATGTAAGTAAATGTTCCTCGACCTGAAAACCCATCAATTCCTCTGGTAGCATCAAATTCATTTAAACTGTTTTCAAGCACAGATCCTTACTTAGGCGCCCCCTCCCCCCGTAGAACTGAAGCCAAACTGCCACCCACCGTTCCTTCCCAGACAGAAGACAATGGAAATCGTCCTGCCCACCAAAATTATCTGAATTGATGTCTGATGTAATATTGTACTAGAAATGATCAAAGATACACTAAGAGGTTGGAGTGATCGGTTTTATGGTGTTTGGAATCCATTAATAAAATATTTTGAAAATCTTAAGATACTTCCTTAGAATCCCTAAGAGTAATGCAGCGAAATCTGATGGCCAAGACCTACAGAAGTTAAGCACATATAATAAATAAGGCTTTTCTTTTTCTTTTACGTATGGTAGGAATATGTGTACATAGATGCATATACATTGTTAATTTTTATTTCTGTGTTTATGCTACGCCCTAGTGGTTGTATTTTGTATTTGTAGTGAACAGTACTATTTTTTGTTTTCCTTTGTTTCCTTTGCTTTTTGGTCTAAGATGTATATATTTATATAAATGACTCACTAATTTTTTCTTTATTACTTTTTGATTTTGGGTAGGTGCACAGTAGTTCTGAGGGGTGTGTGTGTGTGTGTGTGTGTGTGGGGGGGGGGGGGTAACTTGTATTGTTGAAAAACAAAAACAAAAATAACGTTTTTTGAGCCATCAATGTAACTTTTTGTCTTGTGTTTAATAAAAATTGATCTTAAAATGACGTGTATTGTCTTGGATTGTTCTTGGCATACAGCGGGGTACACATTGACTAGGCTGATTTTGGAATATGCTCGTGGGCTTACTCCTTCTCGACACACCTGTGTACACTTTGAAGTTATTTCTTGGCTATCCGCATTGTCAACCTCACCACCATGACTTGCTGGGGGAGGAGACGCTTTTGACGACCAAGTGACTGGACCAGGGTGGAGTGCTAATATGTGAGCATCACTCTCACATTCGGTGCATTTGATTTCAGTTGTACAATCTTTAGCCAGGTGTTGACTGGAGGAGCAACAACGGAAACAGATGGAGTACTTCTTAAGGAGCTGCTTACGTTCATCCATTGTCTTGAGTCTGAACCCGCAACACTTCTTTTGGATGAGGCTTTTGATGGATCGGGCTCTGTTTGCCTGGGTTTACTGCACTGCTCTTGTTCTCACTGGTTGACTTTCCAGTAGAAGAGACTTGTGTCTTGTGGATGGCCACAGGTGTTTTAGCTGACCAGTCTGAATAGCCTTTTTTCACATTTGCAGGTGTAGATGAAGAAGCAAAGAGACTAAAGCTGGGGTCTATGTTTGCTTTGGCCTCTGTGAGAACAAACTTCACAAACACAGAGAATGGTGTAAAGCTGTTAATATTGTGCGTTTGTATTTTGAGCCATATGATATTAATTTCTCTTGCATGTTGTGGGGCAATTCCTCCACTATGGGATGTATGCCTCTGGCAGTGTCTAAGTATGATAGACCTGGTAGACTGCCATGTAGCTTTGCATACTCCAGCTCTGACAGTAGATCTGCTAAGTCACGCAGCTTCTGTGGGTCATTGGATGAAACCTTGGGAAACTTTTCCACCTTTAAAAAAGCACATGCTCTATAGCTTCAGGTGAGCCATAGGTCTTTTCGAGTCATTCCCAGGCTAATGACAATCCTGCTGGTGGGTGTCGGATGTTAACAGCTTTAATTCGCTTGATTTACTCAGCTGAGTCCTTGCCTAGATACTTCACAAGAAGATCCAGCTCTTCTGTTGCAGACAGAACTAAGCCAGCTATTGCACTCTTGAATGATGCCTTTTTTATGCCCAGTAATTTATTGGCTGATCATCAAAGGAACTGAGCCCCGAGGTTACCATGTGGCTGCGAGCTAAAAATGTATCATGATCACTGGAGAGATTGAAAGACTGTTAATCTGTGCTATCAGGCACTCTGAGGCTAAAACACCACAGAGCAGGTACAGGTGGAGGACCATTGCTTGAATGAGGTAGTCTCAGGGCGTTTAGAAGAGGAGGCGGATCATAATCAGTAGCTGTGTGATTTATGGGAGCTTGTAGATCTGTAGCAGCATAGCGATTTGGCATGCTATCTGCATCTGCACTCCTCATCTGATATGGTGTGGCACCTGTATTAACACTCCTTTGTTCCAACACATATTTTGAGACAAGTTGCTTTGTAGCTTCTACTAGAGCTGAACTAGAAGCATTACTCATTATCTCATAGCCCATTTCCATTAATCCAGCGTCTAGTGTTTGCATTTCAGCTCTTGCTGTTTCTAGCTCTTCGACTACTCTGAGCGAATCGAGTGTGGCTTGCAGACGTGCTTGCTCCAGTTTAATTTCTGCCTCATGAATGTTGCTGTAGTTTGAGCTGCTTCAGCTTTCTCCTTAGCTTGCTAAAGCACAATGCTGGATCTAGAGCTAACTGAAGCTTGGACGCTATGAGATACTAATGACTATGTCTCAAATCTCGCTGATGGTCTGTGCTCCATTTAAAGAGTGCTTAAAAGATGGTTCAGTACATGTAAGCCACTTGTGAGTTTTTTTGCCACTTAGCTTTGAAACAGCGCCGCTCTGTGCTTGCTGTGATGCTGTCTTTTCACTGTCTTGGCCTCACTAAGATTTATCTATCCAAGCAGCTAAACAGATACTCAGCAACGCCACAGAAGCAGATTCTTTGTTGTGAATTTACTGAATATTTTTACTTTGTGAAACTGAAATACAAACATATACAAAATATATGTCAAGAATTGTACATTAATAGACATAAATTACAAATTAGCTGAACTCCACCACGCATCTGCTATGGCATTGTTAATGTCAACATATGAATTACCCAAGGGTGTAACTTTGTAATGAAAGTTGGTGGGGGCACTATAAGGCAGAGGTCATGGATTAGCAGACCGAGGTCCAGATCTGGACCCACCTGCTGGCTAATCCGGACCCAACCTGATTTAAAACATTTATAAATTACTGCATGTTGTCTGACGACAGTGTCTAAACGTAACTTGCGCCACTTCTGTTCCCCCGAAATCCCACATAATCCGCTCCGCCCTGCTGGGCTCCAGACCACCTGCACAAAGCAAAACCTACAGACTCCACTGTTGTTATTGCTGCTCTCCGCCTTATCTTCGGAGCTTGAGTAGAGCATGTGCGATATTATCATTAAATTCGTAGGAGCAAAAAATGCAGAAACGAACACTTAATTTAATATGACATATAAAAAATCCCCATCAGCATCCCGCCTATGTGCTTTTTCTGATGGAGATGAGAAATCTGCTTCATGGTCAGTTAAAGTACCAATAGTTTGCATCCAATCTTTTAAATAAACAGTGTTATTTTTTTAAATATATAAGAATTATGCTCTAATTTGTAGTTACCGATCTATTGTTACTATATTTTAATTTCACAAACCGCATCTTCTTGTCGGTCTTTTTCCTGTTTGGTGCGATTGCAATAGCAGATCTCGACCTGGCCGGAACGGAGCAGAGCCTGAAGATTTAGAGTATTTTTGGCTTAACCTGCTGCTGGAAAGCAGGAATCTCCACCATAAACAGAATAAAAAATAAATATGGATCCAGGCTCAAAATAAGCACATTGATATGTGCTTGAGAAAGGCTTTATTTTCATTCAAACCCCGGTTTAAAGCCTTGCAGGGCAGCCTGAAGCCCACTGCTCTCATTTAGACAGAAAAAAAAAAGAAAGAAAATATCATGTTTGGTTTAACGTGTCTAACCCACATGCAGAACACTCAGAGGAAGGAGAAAAGTTCAAAGGTTTATTTAAGAAGAATGTACACATTCAATGATCAGATCCAGTGGGGAACTCGTCTGGTCAGGAGTGGGTTCTGAAAGGCACACAGATTAATCAGATCCAGGAGGAGAATGGACTGGTCACAAGTGGGTTCACTGCAGAGGGGGACAGAGGAGTTAGTGGAGGTCCAGGTATTTTGCAGGATGAGAGTGTGCAGGGCTGTCGGCAGGCTGAGGGCTAGGCGGAGGCAGAGCTTAATTTGAGTGCAGGCAGATCACAGATTAGAGTTTCCTTCCAGTATCTTCTGAGAGCGGGCAGGCAGATCTCTGACAGGAATTGTTCTCCAGAGTTCTTCTGAGAACGGACTGGCAGATCACCGGCAGAGAAACTCTTCAGGGTTTCAGGCAGGTTCAATCTAGGAAGCAGAGAGCAGAAAACAGATCAGGGTCAGGTTCAGATTCTCAGGGAGTCAGAGGTACAGACAGGCTGGTTGGCTCAGGCTTCCTAACCGTTACTGGCAAACACTCTGGAACTAGAGAGAAGTCCTCTGCCTCCTTAAATACAGATCTCCTGATGAGCAGATGAGAGACAGGTGGTGAAATCAGCTCCGGCTCCAGGAGATCTTGTACGCCCTCTGGTGGAGAAAGTGGACAGACCTCCAGATCCCAACAGAAAACAAACAAACTGTCAGTTCAGGTGTTTTATAAAATATGTGAATCAGGAAATTGTCTGTATACAAAATTGTTGTTTCCTACTTCAAAAAAAAATTCTTTATTTTTTCATTAAAAAGTTCAATGTATAACATGGATGCATAAACAGCTCATTTTATTTCAATGTTAAATCCTGTTCAAAATTACAGATCATTAAAAATGTCTACAGACCTTTACTGGTTGATGATTTTCTTTATTCGGACCCCGCTGATTTTGAATTGGTTACCCCTGCTATAAGGGTTGGGGATGATGAACCTGCAGTTACAGGATTTAAAGGCTTTTGTTAGGTTTTTGTATTGTAACGGCTGTCGCCATCGAATTTGTGTTTTCCCTTTATTTTCTTTTTTTATTTTCCCTCTTTCTCACCTCTACTAAGTAGGCTGCATGGCCCTGTGGAAAGACCCGCCTACTTCCTGGTTTCTGGGGATCTGACTTCAGTCCCATCCATTGGCTCCCTCAGTTCCACCTTAAACCAATGGCTAATCACCACCTGCAATCACCTCCTGCTCATAAGGAAACCTCACCTGTTGATTGAGGCAGCTTGTCACAGCCAGTAGACTTGTGTGCCTCGTGTGAACCAAACATTGTTGGTTAGCAGCTGCTTGTTTAGTGAAGTAGCTCTCTTATCTTTTTGGTTACCCATTTGGGGTTTGTGCTACTTAGCTTGTGTCAAGTATTTTGTTCTGTTTGGCTAATGTGCATCTTTACTAGCTTTAGGCTAGAAAGAGGGTGGAGGTAGGGCCAGAGTCTGGACTGATTGCATCACTGAGTTTTTTTCAGTGGAATTACCATGAAAGTTACTAGAAATTTGTCAGATTACAAAAAAACAAATTACAGACGTTGCTTGAACAAGCATGGAAACAAACTGTAACAAATTAGGAGTGGGAGACGAAGGCAGCCACAGGCAGACTAAAACTGACTCCTGTAACTACACTTCTAACAACTTCCTGTCTTCTTCTTTTTCTTGTGAGGTTTTATGGCGGTTGTCAAACTTGTGAGAAGTGCATTACTGCCACCAACTGACACGGGCTGCGTCTCAATTCGCAGGCTGTGACGTCACAACACTGCGCGGAGGCTGTCCCATTTGGCAAAAATTCTGAGGATGCTTAAAATGCAGCCTTGGAATGCATCCTCCTTTTCCCTGAATTCTGAGGATGCATCGCTACCATCCTTAGTGGCCTCGCCTGCCACTAGATTTCCCGAGGTGCTTTGCGCGCTTTTTTTTTATTAGTAGTTGAAGTTTTTCAGTTAAAAAACTCAGGTCATCAGGACATCATTATAGTAGCAGCTTGTTATATTTTAGCTCTCCTGAGTCAGAAATGGTGCACAACACTTTATTAAAACTCAACAGTTGTAAAAAAAAAAACCTTCAAATCCCCAGTGGCTCTGTGGAAGCAGAACTCCAGCCTCAACCTGGCTTTGATGTTACACTTCCACAGAGCCACTGCATCGAGCTGAGGTCCTTCCTGCAGTTTGTCTCTTCGAGTTAAATAAATAATCCTTTTGGCTTCAGAGATTAAATTATTTAAAATTCTGGATGTGAAAGCAGTGGCTCGGTTGTAATGTACACCACTGATAAAAACGGAATGGGTAAAAACCAAACTAAAAAGGCTAAAAACATTCATTAAAAAATTTAAAAAAACAGTCAGTCGTACCTAATCCATAAAAACATGAAACACACTCTCAGGCAAACTGCAAAAAAACCTCAGGACTGATGACAGATAAAAACGAGTTTGAAGCAATGGCGCCGTGAAGTATCCTCCATTGAGGGTCACCAGTCCGTTTTTTGATGGGAGGCTTGTACAAAGTCCTCCACTGAAGTTTTTGTCCTCTGAACTTGTCCCCCCAGACGCTTGTTTGCCTGTTGTGGAGAGTTCTCTTGTTTAGAACTTTTGTGCAAGTTTTATATAATGTTTTTGGGTCCGTCTTGCACAGATCCATCCTTTGATTTGCGTTTTGGGCCGCTGTCATCCTAAAGTCCAGATCCATATACACCTCTGGGAACTGGTCACTCGTGTGAGGCGGGCACTTTCCGGTGACGTGCAACTGCAGGAGCCGTCTCTGCCCAGCAGTCATCCACTCTTTCAGACGCTCCAGAAAGCGCCATGCCGATCTGGCGGACCGGACCCCAAGCAGCGAGGGGACCTCCTCGACGCCCGAGCAATCCGGCCCGGCGACCCGCACCAGATGCCGCAGGGTCACCGCTCCGGACCTGGACAGCGTCTCGGGAAGGCCCGGCACGGAGCTGTCGTGGACGTCCAGCCTCGCTCCACACACCAGTGTTTCTTCTAAAAGCCAATGCAGAGAGTTATGCGTTTTGGATCTGTGCAACTTAAAAAAAGCACATGATTTAACAACACTGATAAAATTATCTTTAAGAGACTTAAGTCAGTTAAAAACAGAGCAGCATCCAGCCCCAGAGAGTTTACACGTCTCAGAATGCAGCTGGCCACGTCTCTCCACACGGGGTCTTCTGTGAGGAACTTCTGAAGGAACTGTAAACGAAAAGTGGCTGTTCTGGCGGCCAGGTGGACAAGGCCCTGGCCCCCCTCCTCTCTTGGTAAAAACAAGACAGACTGTGGCACCCAATGTCGACCGCTCCAGAAAAAGTTAACCATCTCTGACTGTATTTTTACAAGAAGGTCAGAGGGTGGGTCTAAAACAGAGAGTTTGTGCCACAGCTGTGATGCCATAAGATTATTTAAAACCAGTACTCTGCCCCTATAGGACATCTGGGAGTGCAACCACTTCCATTTTTCCAACCTGGTTTTTATTTTTCCTTCCACTTCCTCCCAGTTTTTCTTTAAAATTGCTTCACTGCCTAAAAACACACCGAGGTACTTAAAACCGTCCCTCTTCCACACCAGACCTTGAGGGAGAACTGGGAGCCTGACGGACCACTCTCCGACGGCCAGGGCTTCGCTCTTTGCCCAGTTCTCCCTCGCGGCGGACAGGACGGAAAACTTTTCAGTTACCTCGGTTAAAAGACTGACGTCCCGTTGATCCTTAATAAAAACAACCACGTCGTCAGCGTAGGCAGATAAAACCATGTGATTAGTAAAACCAGGTAAAACCAGACCGTAAACACTCGAACGTATTTTCTGAAGAAGGGGTTCCAGGGAGAGCGCATAGAGCATCCCCGAGAGCGCGCAGCCCTGTCGGACGCCTCTACACACCCTAAAAGGAGCACACAGGCTACCGTTGATCTTCAGCACACTCTCTATGCCACTGTACAGTACCTGGATCTTGGCGATGAGACCCTTGCTGAACCCAAACCCCCTCATGGTTTTCCAGAGGAAGCCGTGCTCAACGCGGTCAAACGCCTTTTCTTGATCTAATGAAATCAAGCCGACTTGTAAACCTAATGAACCGGAGACCTCCAAAACATCCCGAATCAGGTAGACATTGTCTACCATGGACCTGCCGGGGACGCAGTAGGTCTGATCTCGGTGGATGACCTGCTCCATAGCTTTTCCCAGCCTCACGGCCAGAGCCTTGGAGAGGATCTTGTAATCGATACAGAGGAGGGACACGGGGCGCCAGTTCTTGACGTCTTGCAGGTTACCCTTTTTGGCAGCAGGGTGATGACCGCCCTGCGGCAAGACAAGGGGAGCGAACCGGCGACCAGACTCTCCCTGCAGATGTCTAGCAGGTCTTTTCACAAAACGTCCCAATGGGCCTTGAAAAACTCGACGGTGAGTCCATCAATGCCAGGGGACCTCTGGCCCTGCATGCCGAGGAGGGCTGTGTGGAATTCCTGGAGCTCCAGGGGACACTCCAGCTCGGTGTTGGTCTCATCAGAGACCTGGGGTAGTTCTGTGCAGAACTCCCGGAACAGATCCTCGTTCTCTTTATATTCGCTCCGGAACAGAGAACGGTAAAAACCCACAGCCCTCTCCCTGATCTGACGCGGTTCGCTCAAGTGTTGCCCCGTGTCTGACAGCAAAGAGTGGATCAGCTTCCTCTGACCGTGCCTCCTCTCCAAGCTGAAAAAAAAGCTAGAGGGAGCATCCATCTCTGTGATGTTCTGGACCCGAGATCTGACCAATGCGCCTTGGACTTTTGACTCCAGCAGGTTGGCTAACGCTAGCCGTTTAGTTTTGAGAGCTTCAATGTGCTCTCGATTTCCTGTGGATGCGCTGAGTTGCTCTAAATCCACGATGTTTATCTCCAGATCTCTGATAGATCTGGTAATGTCACGAGTGACGTTGAGAGTATGCTGTTGACTCAGCAGTTTTATCTGAACTTTCCCATAGTCCCACCACTGTCTAAGAGAGGTAAAATCTGACTTTCTCTGTCTAAAACCAGTCCAAAAATAACTTAAAGTCTCCTTAAAACCTCGATCGTGAGTTAAAGCAGAGTTAAAATGCCAGTAAGCGCTTCTTGGTAAAATGTTTCTAATAAAAACACTACGAGTGATTCGTAAAAGCCACCGGTAAAATCTGGCATGCCTTAAACACGTTAAAATGGTGTTTAAAACAATAAATACGATCAAGCCGAGCTAAAGAGATTCTGTTTTCATTGATGTGAGACCATGTGTACTGCCTGGAGCCAGCGTGCATCCTGCTCCATACATCCACCAGGCCGTGAGACAAGACCAGCTGCCGCAGAGTGTGTTGGGCCGCTGGATGCGGCTCTGGATGATTGAGGTCTAAAAGCTCATTTTCGGTACAGTTAAAATCCCCGCTTAAAAAAACATAATCATCACACCCACAATCACCCAACCTTTCCCCAATTTTTTCAAAAAAACGCTTTTTCTCTGCATTGGTAATAGGTGCATAAATATTGATTAAAAACGATGCTAAAAAGATCAAACTTTGCTTTGACTAAAAGACACCTCCCCTGAATGACGTGCTCAACTTCTGTAGAAGTTGGGGTGAAGGTTCTGGAGAAAAGAAACCCCACCCCAGCACTCTGGGAGGTGCCGTGGCTTAAGATGACCTCCACTCTCTACTCCAGTCTGCTTCAGTTAAAATATCACTATGGGTTTCTTGTAAAAACACGACATCGATTCTTTTTTGTTTTAAGGTTTGATAAATTAAAGCACGTTTTTCAGTCTCCCTCGCCCCATTAAGATTCAAAGATGCTATTTTAAAATAATCCATAATGGGTAAGAAGCTAAAACCAACACACCAAAAAACTATAAAAAGTAATAAAATGCTGTTGTGCATCATTAAAGCTGTTTTCTGACTTTGGACATTATTTTCCTTAATCTAAAGATTTGTCTTTCAGTTAAACCTGATGACCCCTTGTTGCTGATGTGATGTCTTGCGGATTAATAAAAAAAATCTTAAATTAGGAAAATATGCCTCATTTTTAATCCCTTAAAACCTTTGGTATTCACTAAAAAAACCCTTAAAGATTCCCGGGGTATAAAGGCTCTCTATCGCTGGACTGTGACAGAGAGAGCACACTGGTGTCAGAGACCCAGCTCTCAGCATCGCTGCTGTCTGACTCTTCCTCCTTCTCTGCAGCCTGCTGGCTGGCCTGTTTGCTGGCCAGCTTGCTGGCTTGTGCAGCAGCCACCACATTCTTCCTTTTGCTTTTTCTTTTGGGTGCAGAAACCTCCAGCTCCATCACCTCCTCTACTTCACCCCTCTCTCCCTCCACGCCACCTCCACAAAACAACTCCACGCTGTTTTCAGTTGAACCTTCAACCTGTCCTCTAACCTCAGCCTCACCTTTCTCTCCCTGAACTACACATGCCAAATAGCCCTCAACTATGGCAAGCCGAATGGGCCAATAATCGTCCGTACAATAACGCGCGGTTCGAACCCGTATTTTAAGTGAGAGCGTTCTGGCTGGAAACGCGCGGTGACGTAAAAAACGCGCGCTCGCGTAAAATACGTGCGGTAGCGTTAATAACGTTTGGTGGCGTTTTTTGCATATTATATCATCAGGAGGTTGTCTTTTCGGTGCTCAGCCACTAGATTTAAAGGTGTTTTACCCAATAAGAACACTGCAGTACCAGACACAACCAGGAGATCCCTGATTGTTGGGGAAAGGCAGAAAGAAGATGCACCTTCATTTCTGATCCTGTCTAAATCCTGTTTATTTCAATAATAAAGTTGATATTACATAAAACTCACTCTGCTTGTTCTCCCTACTTATGCCCTTGGTGCAGAAGATAAATGAAATCTTTAACAGAAATGTTATTATTAATTCTGAAAATATTATCATGTGAATATAAATAAAGAGCATACAAAAAAATGCAGCTCTATTAAGTGACCTGGTTTATTTTATTTAGCTTTTAATTTCCATTCAACATTTAGTTCTACTACTTGGCTCGTGCTTTGGTAGTTTCATGTTTAAAATGACAAAAGAAATATGAAAAAGCTTATGGTTGTCAAGTTGTACTTACACTCATATGACAGCAGATGGCAGTGAAAGCCCAAATTAATGAGATTAAATGTTTGAAGTCAATTTTTAACCGTCTGTCTACCACTTTTTTGTGATTTGAATCATCAGTGGCCGGTCTAAACAAATTAAATTTCCAAGAATGCAAAGTGAGCATGAAACTATACCATTTTCCAGGGAATAAACAGTATTGTGTGACGCTATGCTTCATTTTTTTTGTCTGTATGTACTGTTTTATTATTATCGTGTCTTTCTTTATATGCCTCAGTACTACTGTTTGTATTATAACCTAATTTTACAGACTGTAAGTTAGTCTAACAAAGCTTAGCCAGAATCTTGAATTAAATTGTCACACCAAATACTGTATGGCTTGCTGATATTCAAAAATGCAATTTCCAACTAATCTAAGTTTTACAAGTTGACAAGGAGTAAGCACTAGCTCAAATATTTGGTTCCCTAATCCTTCACACACCCCAGGTCATCAAGATCTTCCCTCCTGTGTTCCTCCAACCAGCTCTGCTGCTCCCTCACCTACTGTATCGAGCGCTTCCTTGAGGCCATTTTTGTCCAGATTACACCTTAATTACACTTGTATGCTTAATTTACACACTTTATTTGGATGATGAAATTATAGTTTCAATGTTTCAATTTGCCCAAATAACTTTATTTTGTTTCCGGTGGTTTCAATGAGAATTTCAGTTCTGCCTTCTTTATATCCATTTTAAACATCATAAACATAGCATTCATTAACTTGTTTATGAACTGTTTTATTGTAGTGGAGATCAAGGCTATGGACACAGACAGTAGTCATTTTAAACTTTAATATAACCATTTTCATGCAACAAAGTTATGTGGCTATATTTAGTGTAGATCTAAAACCGGTCGGACCTCAACCGTGCAAAGCAAGTTGCTGAGTGAACATAGATAAATCTTGACTGGACTAATTTTTTATAACATATGTTTTGCTGTATTATGTTAAAAATCTACTGTATTTTTGTAATATGGAGACAAATTCTCATTAGGCCTTATACAATGAAAGAAAATGCAGTATCTTTATTAAAAAAGAGTGGCAAAAACAAGAATAATCTAATACGCATACATTTGCCTTGCCTCAGAAGTAAAAAACTAAAATCAAGAAGCTGTCACAGCGTCTTACTTTAATGACATTTTCAAAAAACGCGCGCTGGCGTAAAATACGGGTTCGAACCGCGCGTTATTGTACGGACGATTATTGGCCCAATTGGCTTGCCATACTCATCACCCTTCACCTCCTCCTGCTCTCCCTGCATACCGTCTCTCTCCCCACCTGCGCTCTCACCCTCACCACCATTCACCCCATCACCACTCAGCACCGTGCTCCCATCCTTCCTCACACACACAATCATCTTTACAGCTTTCGCTGTCTTAAGGACTGACGCCTCAACAATACCTGGAGCAGGCTCCTCCACCATTGGCTCCTCCTCAGCCGCCGCAGGTCCCTCCGACACCACCGCGGCACCCCCCGCCGCAGCAGCGGGCTCCTCCGCCGCAGCAGCAGCGGGCTCCTCCCCCGCCGCAGCAGCGGGTTCCCCCGCAGCAGCAGCAGCAGCCACACTAGGCGCGGGCCCCATCTGCTCAGCAGCAGCGGGCCGCCGCCCGGCCCCATCAGGGCACACTTTAATAACGTGTTCCTCCTGTCCACAACCAAAGCACTTCATGTTAGAGGAGGTTGCAAAAAGGATGTAATCAAATCCATCCAGTCTAACATGACAGCGCAGGTTGAGTTCCTCATCTCGTTTGTTTAATATCATGAACAGTTGTCTCCTATGGGAGACAACATGTTTCAGCAAAGGTGATTTACACCCCGACATCACCTTTTTAATGGGTGAAACCACCTTACCGTGCCGAGACAGTTCTTTTATCAGGAACTCATCACTGATAAACGGAGGGACGTTGGAAAGAGTGACTCTGGTTGCAGGCAGTGTCAATGGGGAAACTTGCAGAAACAACCCATTGACAGAGATGCCTCCTCCCACCAGCCGCTGAGTCTGCTCCACTTTCTCCACAAATAAGACGACAGCTCCACTCATGCGAGCTGGCGACTTAATGGACCCATGTCCAATAACCTCCCCCACAGCCAGACACACTTCCTCCACGCTGCACGGAGAACCGGCACCCACCTTGATGCCGTTCCTCCGTGTCAGCGTTGAGAAGCCTCCAGCACTCCCCACCACCACCATGGCGTGCAGAGACGCCGACAGCCGCCGGGCAGAACCCGACGGCCCCACAACCCACAAAGACCACGAAAAAACTATGAAACAACAAAAGACACAATTAAATTCACAATACTTACATACACCCAGTAAAAAAAGGATAGAAAAAGTAAGAAAAAACACTCAAACAGTTTCCTCACTCGCTCTCTCTTCCGCTTCTCCACTCACACTCCTCCCACACGAAGAAGCCAGGTCCAGCTCCAGCAGGTTTAGCTCTACTGTCGCTACTGTATAGCTAGCTGGAGAACAGAGGGTATGACCACCATTTTCACTATAATCGATAGATTCTCCAAAGCCTGCCATCTCATCCCTCTGAGAAAACTTCCCACCACTTTTCAAACAGCTCTTCTTCTAACCAAGCACGTTTTCAGATTACACGGCATCCCTCAGGAGATTCTGTCTGACAGAGGACCACAATTCACAGCCCAGGTTTGGAAACATTTTTGTTCTGCTCTCGAAACCAAAATTTGTCTAACTTCTGGTTACCACCCTCAGTCAAACGGCCAAACTGAACGCATGAATCAGGAGCTGGAGTCCATCCTCAGATGCTTCACTTCAACCAACCCGACTGACTGGAGTCAGTACCTGCATTGGGTGGAATATGCTCACAACTCTCATATCTCTTCTGCTACCGGTCTCTACCCCTTTGAAGTCTACCTATGGGACCAGCCTCCCTTATTTCCTGCCGACGAGAAAAAAATCTCGGTCCCTTCTGTCCATCACCACATCCGCCGATGTCGCAAAGTCTGGAGAAACACCATTGCAACCTTGAACCGTTCATCAGAACAAAACCGCCAATTTGCAGACCGGAAAAGACGCCCAGCTCCCACATACTCACCAGGGCAACAGGTTTGGCTTTCAACCTGTGACATTCCATTAAAATCCATGTCTAGAAAACTGTCTCCCCGTTTCATTGGCCCATACAAGATCGACACCATTATCAATCCATCTGCTGTCCGCCTGCATCTCCCTCCTTCACTTCGGATCCATCTCACCTTCCACGTGTCCCAGATCAAACCCGTCCTGACCAGGCCTCTTTGCCCTCCGTCCGACTCCCCTCCTCCCCCCGTGACATTGATGGACATCCTGCATACACCGTTCCCCGGATCGTAGACTCCCGTCGCCGAGGCCGAGGTTGGCAGTACCTGGTCGACTGGGAGGGCTACGGTCCAGAGGACCGAACTCTGGTTCCCGGTTCTTTTATTTTAGACCCTGCTCTCATTTCAGAGTACCTTGATTCTCTGCCTTCCTGTTCTTTTGGACCGCCAGGTGGCAGTCGTGGATGGGTGGGGGGTACTGTTGGGATCTGGAGGCTTTGTCCACTTTCTCCACCAGAGGGCGCACGAGATCTCCTGGGGGCATGAGCTGACTGCAACACCTGTCTTCCATCTGCTCATCAGGAAGCCCTATTTAAGGAGGAGGAGGCTAACACTTCCCTGCCAGAGTTATTGCCAGTAATGGTAGAGCTAGACCTGAGCCAAACAACCAGATCTGAATCTCTGACTTTTGTGAACCTGCCTGACCCTGTCTCTCTCTGCCTGACAGATTGAGTCCTCTCTGAAGACCTGAAATCCTGGAGAGTGATCTCTGTCTGAAATCTGCCTGCCTGCACTCAGTGAAATCCTGGAGAGTAATCTCTGTCTGGAATCTGCCTGCCTGCACTCAGTTAAGCCTCTGCCCTCAGCCCTCTGCCTGCCGACTAGCCTCTGGACCCTCAAGGTTCCCCCCCTGCAGCTCCGCTCCACCCTTGAGCAGGTATTAACTCCAACATCAGAAAACCTGCAGTTAACCTGGATCTACTCTAACCTCTCTGTCCTCCTCAGTGTTGTTCCCCTCGTGACCTGTCTGCCGAACCAAGGACCAGTTCATACTCATTGTATATTTTGTAAATAAACCTTTGAACTTTTTCCCTGTCTCAAAAGTGTTTCTGCATGTGGGTTAGATGCCTTGAACCCAACATGACAATCATTGTGGCCAAAAATACTGCTGTAGTCGGATGGAGGGAAGAGTTGAGGCATAATTCCATATACATATACATATATGTGTATTTATATATATTTATATATATATATACACATATATATGTGTGTGTGTGTGTGTATGTATATATATGTATATATATGTGTGTGTGTGTGTGTGTGTGTGTGTGTGTATGTATACAGTGGGGCAAAAAAGTATCTAGTCAGCCACCAATAGTGCAAGTACTCCCACTTAAAAAGATGAGAGAGGCCGGTAATTTTCATCATAGATATACCTCAACTATGAGAGACAAAATGAGAAAGAAAAATCCAGAAAATCACATTGTCTGATTTTTAAAGAATTTATTTGCAAAATATGGTGGAAAATAAATATTTGGTCAATAACAAAAGTTCATCTCAATGCTTTGTTATATACCCTTTGTTGGCAATGACAGAGATCAAACGTTTTCTGTAAGTCTTCACAAGGTTTTCACACACTGTTGCTGGTATTTTGGCCCATTCCTCCATGCAGATCTCCTCTAGAGCAGTGATGTTCTGGGGCTGTCGCTGGGCAACACGGACTTTCAACTCCCTTCAAAGATTTTCTATGGGGTTGAGATCTGGAGACTGGCTAGGCCACTCCAGGACCTTGAAATGCTTCTTACTAAGCCACTCCTTCGTTACCCGGGTGGTGTGTTTGGGATCATTGTCATGCTGAAAGACCCAGCCACGTTTCATCTTCAATGCTCTTGCTGATGGAAGGAGGTTTCCACTCAAAATTTGACGATACATGGCCCTATTCATTCTTTCCTTCACATGGATCAGTCGTCCTGGTCCCTTAGCAGAAAAACAGCCCCAAAGCATGATGTTTCCACCCCCATGCTTCACTGTAAGTATGGTGTTCTTTGGATGCAACTCAGCATTCTCTCTCCTCCAAACACGACGAGTAGAGTTTTTACCAAAAAGTTCTATTTTGGTTTCATCTGACCATATGATATTCTCCCAGTCATCGTCTGGATCATCCAAATGCTCTCTAGCAAACTTGAGACGGGCCTTGACATGTACTGGCTTAAGCAGGGGGACACGTCTGGCACTGCAGGATTTGAGTCCCTGGCGGCGTAGTGTGTTACTGATGGTAGCCTTTGTTACTTTGGTCCAAGCTCTCTGCAGGTCATTCACTAGGTCCCCCCGTGTGGTTCTGGGATTTTTACTCACCGTTCTTGTGATCATTTTTACCCCACGGGGTGAGATCTTGTGTGGAGCCCCAGATCGAGGAAGATTATCAGTGGTCTTGTATGTTTTCCATTTTTTTTATAATTGATCCCACAGTTGATTTCTTCACACCAAGCTGTTTACCTATTGCAGATTCAGACTTCCCAGCCTGGTGCAGGTCTATAATTTTGTTTTGGGTGTCCTTTGACAGCTCTCTAGTTTTGGCCATGGTGGAGTTTAGAGTGTGACTGTTTGAGGTTGTGGACAGGTGTCTTTTATACTGATAACGGGTTCAAACAGGTGCCATTAATGAAGGTAACGAGTGGAGGACAGAGGAGCCTCTTACAGAAGAAGTTAGAGGTCTGTGAGAGCCAGAAATCTTGCTTGTTTGTAACTGACCAAATACTTATTTTCCACCATATTTTGGATTTTTCATATTCTGGATTTTTCTTTCTCATTTTGTCTCTCATAGTTGAGGTATATCTATGATGAAAATTACCGGCCTCTCTCATCTTTTTGAGTGGGAGAACTTGCACTGTTGGTGGCTGACTAAATACTTTTTTGCCCCACTGTATATATATATATATATATATATATATATATATATATATATATATATATATATATATATATATATATATATATTTGTAGGGAGATTAATATTTGTAGGGAGATTACATCTTACATATATTATATTCAGGTGAATTTACACTTTGAGTAAGCTTAAAAAAGTCCTCTCCAGGTTACCATTCCAAAGTTGTCTCTTTTTCTGTAGAATTTTATCAATCCATCCAGTTCATGAAACACTCCTTTTTTCTAGCTTTAAAGAAACACTACAGAAAATTGCATCTGTTGACACAAATTGTTTTCCTCTACTTTAGGAATGCAAAGATCCAGGGACAGGGCAGGGGCTCAGTGGGAAGCCTACTGCTGCCACCTGGCCCTGCTTTGTCCTTATGGATGAGGTATTAGGACAGAGGCCCTCTGTTGCCCAAACTGTCCTAATTGCCTCCATCCCTGAGGACACACCAGGGCCAGGTGCTGCAGAGGCTGAGCAGCATCAGGGTGAAGATGAGGAAGAGCATGAGGATGAGAGACAGGAGAGAGGAGGGAAAGGAGGAAGAGGAAGAGGAGAGACAATTTGGTGGAGTTAATCAGGGAGGATATCAGATGGCAGAGGGAGGGAGGGAAAGGATGGACAGATTATTTAATTTATTGGACAGGATGGTGGACAGACACTATTTTTTTTTTGTGTTTTTTTTTTTACAAGTCGAGGTTCTGTGTTGCTGTTATTGTTAAATTAAATTATTAATAAATTGTTTGTAAAAGTTATTGTTGCCGGTGTGTTTTTAAAGTCTTTTAACCTTTTTGATTTATCTCACTTTTTTACAATTTAAGTAAACTTAGATCAATTTCTCAGTGACAACATCAGTTTTTTAATTAAGCAAGTATTTACATTAGATTTTAAAATTATATTCATATATACACTCACCGGCCACTTTATTAGGTACACCTGTCCAACTGCTCGTTAACACTTAATTTCTAAGCAGCCAATCACATGGCGGCAACTCAGTGCATTTAGGCATGTAGAAATGGTCAAGACAATCTCCTGCAGTTCAAACCGAGCATCAGTATGGGGAAGAAAGGTGATTTGAGTGACTTTGAACGTGGCATGATTGTTGGTGCCAGAAGGGCTGGTCTGAGTATTTCAGAAACTGCTGATCTACTGGGATTTTCACGCACAACCATCTCTAGGGTTTACAGAGAATGGTCCGAAAAAGAAAAAACATCCAGTGAGCGGCAGTTCTGTGGGCGGAAATGCCTTGTTGATGCCAGAGGTCAGAGGAGAATGGTCAGACTGGTTCGAGCTGATAGAAGGGCAACAGTGACTCAAATAACCACCCGTTACAACCAAGGTGGGCAAAGGAGCATCTCTGAATGCACAGTACGTCGAACTTTGAGACAGATGGGCTACAGCAGCAGAAGACCACACTGGGTGCCACTCCTTTCAGCTAAGAACAGGAAACTGAGGCTACATCGAAATTGGACAATGGAAGATTGGAAAAACGTTGCCTGGTCTGATGAGTCTCGATTTCTGCTGCGACATTCGGATGGTAGGGTCAGAATTTGGCGTCTACAACATGAAAGCATGGATCCATCCTGCCTTGTATCAACGGTTCAGGCTGGTGGTGGTGGTGTCATGTGTGGGGAATATTTTCTTGGCACTCTTTGGGCCCCTTGGTACCAATTGAGCATCGTTGCAATGCCACAGCCTACCTGAGTAGTGTTGCTGACCATGTCCATCCCTTTATGACCACAATGTACCCAACTTCTGATGGCTACTTTCAGCAGGATAGTGCGCCATGTCATAAAGCTGGAATCATCTCAGACTGGTTTCTTGAACATGACAATGAGTTCACTGTACTCAAATGGCCTCCACAGTAGTGTTAATTTCGTTGACGAAAACTAAACGAAAATACTTCATCAACGCACATTTTTCACCGAACGAAAACTAGACGAGACGAGATGAAAATCCCCACTAATAAACAATAACTGGGAGTAAATCAGAAATAATTTTCGTGGACTAATAAAGATGAGACGAAAATGCAGTTCGGTAAATAAAGACTGGACTAAAATCTATGGACATTTTAGTTCACAAACAAAGACGAGACGAAAATTACATATTATTATTTTTTTTTTTTTTTCAAATCCTGTCTACTCCTCCGCCTCCTCCTCGTCAGCTCCCACACACCCACTTTCAAACCTGGAGCGGGCGGCACAGAGTAGCCTACTCTGGGGCTCGGGAGAAAGAGGAGACGTGATATATGGACACATTTTCACTTCATTGAAGTGGAGAACAAAACCAAATGCTTGATTTTAGTGGAAGGGAAGGAATGTGGCCCCATGATAGCTGGAAAAAACACAACAAACCCGAAGAGACACGTCGCAGTTTAACACAAAGACATTAAGGTAAGTTAACAGAAAGATTGGTGGTGGCTGTTTATAATGTAACATTAAATCAACGGCTATAATGTCCCAATGATAAACTAACTGATGTTGGCTAACTTTCATAGCATTTAGTATCCAGGCTGGCTACGTTACGTTAGCTTTTTAGCACGTAGCGACCGTAGCCACTTGTTGATAGAACTTAGATGTGTTATACTGGCCGGGTAACTATAGTTTCAGTTAAATTGCAAGTTTGATTAAAGCAGACAGACGTTTTAGGTAATCTAGGAGCTGCAAGTGAACTATAGTTAACACAAAACACCTCGGCAGCTACACATGTATGCTAAATGCTAAAACCAACTGAAACTATCAGGATAAGACAAAATAAAAATAATGCCCTTTAACCTAGATTTTCATACAAATAGCCATTGCTAGGGGAACCACTGCAGGGATTGGGATGCAAACATCAATATTAATCAATATTAATACAACCAAAATGCATGCACACATAAAAATGTCTGCAATTTATTCCTGCATAAAATGGTTAGGTTGTTTGTATGAGTTTGAAATGGATTGTCAAATGTAGTTTTTACAGAGACTTAGTTTTTGTTAAGGAAAAAACAGACCTATATGCTACTTATACACTTGGAATTCCTGTTATGCTGTTTATCTATCCTGACATTGTATTAATTTCTGTTCCAGATTGAAGATACACCACCACCAACAACCTACCAGCCACCCAGAAACAATGACAGGCCAGCTAAAGCTGGAAGGAAAGCACTTTTGTTGTATCAGTTGGAGTTTTTTTTCCCACAACATTGACCTTAAATCTATTTATTTTAATAATTTATGTGAACTAGCTTTAAACAGCCAGCACTTGTGTAAAGTTCATAAGGCACTTAATTTTATTTGTTTCCTTTTTCAGGTGTATTTTATTTGTTTTAATGCAAGCATTTGTGTTTGTGTCTTTAAACCTTAACAATGTTCACAATAAATATGCAAATATGTCAGAAAATCTTCCATGTCTGCATGTGTTCCTTAAAATTGTGGGGGTTTTTTATCAAAAAGATGAGAGAAAATGTTGAAATGTGAAATAATTTTAGGAAATGTTAAATATTATCTGCTGACAAAAAAGTAAAAGGTTAAAATTATGTCCTGACTAAAACTAGACTAAAATGTTGACAGTTTTTGTTGACTAAAACTAAACTAATAAAATTATGTTTTCTTGGACTAAAATAAAGACTAAAATGCTCTGACTTTTAGTCGACTAAAACTAGACTAAATAAAAATGGGATGATGCCGACTAAATGTGATAAAAACTAAAAAGCGATGCTGAAACTGGACTAAAACTAAAACTAAATTTAAAAATGGCTGCTAAAATTAACACTACTCCACAGTCACCAGATCTTAATCCAATAGAGCATCTTTGGGATGTGGTGGAACGGGAGATTCGCATCATGGATGTGCAGCCAACAAATCTGCGGCAACTGTGTGATTCCATCATGTCAATATGGACCAAACTCCCTGAGGAATGCTTCCAGCACCTTGTTGAATCTATGCCACGAAGAAAAGGGGGTCCAACCCGTTACTAGCATGGGGTACCTAATAAAGTGGCCGGTGAGTGTATATATATATATATATATATATATATATATATATATATATATATATATATACACAATTTTGACTGAGCAGGAGTCCCTGGTGGTGCTGCTGGACTGGATGGGATGCCACACAGATGATCTTGGAGTCTTCTGACTGCGAGTGGGACATCATCTGGGGGGTGGGGGATGCCTCTCTCCACTCTTCACCACATTGTCCATCAGGGTTTGCAGGGCTGACAGCTAAAATGTGATTCTACTTGCCATCTAAATGTGATGGTGGTCGGGTAGACCCTACTACAGGGCAGACACCTCAGCAGACAGCTGGTGCCGCCATCGAGCACCACTGATTGCCTAAAACAAGTTCTCCCCCTCCTCATCCTCTGGTATGTCGTCCTTTACTTCATCCTCAGGGGCCGTGATGTCACAGGCTCCCAGGCAGATGTTGTGCAGGACAGCATATGCCGTTATGACCTGTAGAAAAAGTAGACAAAAATATTTACTTTTATTCAGTCATCTATCTTTAGTACATGATTTATTAGAAATTAAATTTTACTTCATCTAGATCCACTATTTAATTTTTTTTTCGTTTTTATATTTTGATTTTTTTTCCCCTGTATTATGTTTTTGTTATATAATTGCAAATAAAATCAGGCAGTAAGGGGATAACAATTTTAAAAAATAATGATTTATTTCTCAATCTATCACAGTTTGGCTTCTCAACACAACATTAGTGATGGTGAAAGAAGTGATTTAAGTCAGTTATTTACAGGGTTTGTACACATTTAACTATTCAATTCAAATTACTAAAGTTACAAACATAAGCTTATATCAATTCTTATAAATAAATATAAAATTTGATATTTAAACATATTCACAAATCTGCTGACAAGCATTTGTTTAATAACTGGTATATTCTGATCATTAGCAGGCCCCTGTGGGAGAAAATAATAGGAGGTAAATGTTACCTCTCCACTGCGCTCTCCAAGCCTGAGAAAAATCCGTTGTCGGTTTTGTCGCCGAAGCTGTCAGAGCCGACTCTCCTCCTCCAATAACAAGTAAATAAAAAAAAAATAATAAAAATTTCCATTTCTATTTTTTGTTTTTGTTGTTTCCGTATTTCTCGAGCTGTCGGATTTTGTTTGCCGTTGTTTTTGGGGTAGACGTGATGACATCGTGTCGCAACCAGGAAGTGCTCCAAAGGCTAGACCGTCCCATTTACCAACGGCTGAGGATCCTCCAGAGCATCCTACCAAGGCTGGGTCCTCCGGAGTACGCAGCCTGCGAATTGAGACGCAGCTATGGAGTAAAGCAAGGAAACAGGAAACAATTCACCCCAGAAAAAAAAAAAAAAAAACTGTGTAACTTAACCCAACATAATAAATACTCAATCACATTTGCCCTTATAATTTTAATTGATCTTTAAGTCATTGTCACTCTGCCAGTTTCTTATGGTCCTTTCGGTTTTCCCATCATGCTTTCAACCATTTACCAGTTTAAATCTTTCACTTCCAGATATTTTTCTGCAGCTCTCACTATTATTTAGATTTTTTCGTTTTTTCTCGTCATCTGTGCAGTACAATTGATGACTCCAACCATGAATAGAACAAAATCTTTCTTTTTAACAATTAGTGAGTCTTCTTCAATTTTGGGACATTTCTCCAGAGGTTTTGAATTTGCCATGTGTTGAACTGTTGGTTTGGTTTTTCTAACTGAGATGGGATCCTTTTTGCAGCTTCAGCGTAAGTTATTCCAACCTCAGATTTCAAGTTTTTTAATTTCCTCAGACCTTTTGCTCACTTCACAGCCGCGATATGCAGCAGTATATTCTCCACCACATTTACAGCATTTGATTTGAGCTTCTTTTCCACATTTTCTGTATTCATGTTCTCCTGCACACCTTCCACATCGCTGTTTCCCTTTACAAACTGCTGCTATCTGTCAAAATTTGGGGCATTTGTAGCATCTCAAAGGTGGAGGATTGTAGATTTTAACATTATAGCTGATGTAACCAACGAATACTTTGCTGGGTAATTGCTACTACTCGAATTTAATTAACACAGATAAACTCTCAGATCTTTCTCCATTTCTTGTTGTTTTTAACCGTTTTACTTCTGTTACTTTTGCACCACTTATGTGTAGCCAAGTGAACTGGGGCTACAGTGCCTTTTGTGCATTGGTTTAGGGATAAGGGATTATTATTGCATACTGTCACTTTAAGAACGGAAACTGCAAATCCCGCGAGAACTTCGAAGTCTCATGAGAACCCGCGAATATTGCCAGTTGGGAAGCTAGAGACGGTTAATCACTGCAGTTGGTCACAAAACATCCTAAACTGACTGAAAAACATGGGAAAACATCACATAGGTGTGTGTGCTGTCTCCTTCCTGTTGGGTTCGAAGTGGAGCAGCAGAGCGGCAAAAGTGACAAATCTAAGGATAAAAGGATAGCATCATAATCTGTTTATTTTTCATTAAGTATTTTGTTTATTGATCTCCGTCACAGAGGGGAGAAAGAGGAGTGTCTATGTGCTGTGTCCAAGTATAAAACTAAGCTGTAGGCTATCCACTGGATGTGAGAGAGTTTCTCATTTATATTTGAAAATAAGTTATTTAAGTTAATTCAGAATTGGTTGTAATGATATGTTGGAGTGATGAAACTATATCTTAATGTTTTATTAAGAAGAATTTCACTGTAAGATGTGTGTGGCTGAGCATTTTATTTTCTGTTTTATAGGAGAGCAGCCACTACTGTTTTCTGATTTTGGTATTAAAGCTTAAAGTAGCTAAATTTAGTTGAATGAGGGTGAAAGTATTTTTGATTTATATTCTTCTATCTGGATATGTTTAGTAAAACCCCTTAAAATTATAAAATTAATGCTGTTTTCTGTCTGAATACAGTCGGGGAATAAAGAACCCACAAAATATATATAATTTTTTTGTGTCCTGATTCTCTTAAATACTCGGCTACATATGTTTTCTAGAATTTCTTGTTTAGTCACTCTCAGAGGAACTCCTCCAATGACTCCCCTGCTGATCTTTTTGTTCTCCACTAAGCTGCACAGAACTCTTACCCCGTCAATTTTGTTAATCCATATTGCTTTACCTTGCTGGGTGCTGTCTCTGCAGTTGATTAACTCTCCACTGTACAGGACTCTGGCACCTCTGAGTTCTCCAACAAGTTTATTTATGGATTTTGTTAAGTGAACCGGATTCCAATTTGTAAAAGAGTCTGCCTGATTAACGAGTTTGAATATGACTTTATATTCATTTTGTTTTGCTGTGGAATGTATCGATTGATCATCACTTGAATGTTCTGAACTGGACTCCCCTTCAACTGATCTCTGCTTTTTTCACTTTTTCTCATTTTTTGACGTTGCTATCTTCCAACCTTCTTCATTGTCACTATATCCCTCTTGTGGGATACAAGAATCACTTCCAGTTTCCTCACTACTCACGGCCAAGGACATTTCTCCTCGAGCGACTTCGAAACACGTGCCATGCACCAAAAGACCATCAGGAGCACCAATATCCGAGATTCACAATAACAAGTAGTTACATTAGTCTTACTAGAAATTTAACCCAATGAAAGTTGCATAAAAGAAAAATATAAAACTGCAAACATAACATCCTAGGTAAGATTTCAAAGCCCTAACTAATGTAGCTTCAATTCAAGGGTGTGCTGGTAGTGGGTGAGGGCTACTGGAAAGTAAGGACTAGTGGATAAAAGTAGAAGGTGTATTGGTATTGGTCCGTAATCTAGAGGTATAGTCTAATCAGGTGCAGATTTAGGAAATTTGGGGCCTTAGGCAAAGTGGGCCATCTGAATAAAGAAGACAACATATAAAATAGACCCATTATACAGACAGAGAAATTCTAATTGAATATACATTCGTTATTTGTTCTACGTTTTGTCCCTCTCTTCTTGACTTTTTTGTTGTTGTTTTCTTGTCTATGTTTTGTACTCAGCTGACTTTTCATGCAGTGTCAAAAGGAATGAAAGATTTTTTTCCAAGCACTAAGCTCACTTAGCTAATTGCTCCTTCCTGTGTTTCCAAAAAGGTGTTGTGCCATATGGCATTGTTAAAATGAGAAGGATTTGTCCCCTTGGAAGGAAGGCTGTAGCGCCCTGGGGGCCTTCTCACCAGTTTTTTCCTGGGAGCAAGTTATTTACTACTCTTAACTCAAACTGGGTAAAACCATATAAAAAGGACTATAAAAACAGGAGTAAAAAATGACAGAGTTTATTCCAGATCAGGTCGTTACAGGACAGAGAAAAATGCTTAGAGCTTGCACAGCTGTGGTCTCAAAAATCACGTCCGCGAGCGTTCGGCAAAGTTTGAGCCCCGAACAACATCACCTGCTTCTTATAGCTCATGGGTCTATGTTTTGCATCATGTTGATGTTGTGCTGGCCGTATCAGAAACTGACACGCCATCCATGTCTTGAACTTCATGCAGCTTGCGTCTAAATTCAGGGTTGCAGATAGCTATCCTCTATCAGACCGGCTCCAAGATGTGCCCATATCCTGTGTACTCTTAAAGACACGAAGGCTGTCTTGATTAGATGACCTCCGTACACACCGTGACATCCACAATGTGAAGGAAGGCCTTCTGCTCTGTCTAATCTGACTAACAAAGTAACAATGCACATGATGTATAAAGAACAAACCTAACAGCATTATCATACTTTTTGGACATCGGGAACTAGTGCCCATATTTCATCTTGACAGGATGACCAGGTTTGGTGAATAACAGCTGGGGGACTTCTGCAGCCCCCCCCTTTTCAGCCAAAGCAGCCACAGGCAAGTCAAATGGAAGCCACCAGAGGTGTGAAAACCTACCCCCCTCTCTGTGGGGACAGAACAAATCCACAGAGCACACAGGATTCTCACTCTTTTTTTGCCTCCTGCTCTCTTTGCCTCCAGCGCTCTTTGCCTCCTCTCCCTTGCCCAGGAAGCTAGGGTGCGCTTTGGCTGGTTCTCCACCACAGTGGATATGTGGACCCCAGGGGAACCAAATCTCCAGAACCATCGAGGATAAGTCAGAACCTTTCAGAACCATACTGCTGCAAAACAGACCTTTTGCAACATATTTCTCTTGAGTTTTAGAACTTACAGAGCCAGACTAGAGAAAAGAACTGCCTTGATGAACAACTGAGACAAAGAAACGCCGCTGTGTGCCACTTAGACAAAGAACCCCTGCCTTACTGTCCTGACGGATGAGCTGCAACTGGAAAAAAAACCCTAGCTTTCCAAATGGACAATGAAAAAAGGTTTGCAGGTCTGGCATGATTGGGGACAGAACAAACAACATGTGTTTACTGATGAGTAAAGTCAAGCTAACAGAATAAACTGCATGCTACGCTATGCTACAGGAATATGTGTTGAGTTGTTGCTGAAGGTTGGAGAAGCTTTAGTTCATTAAGGGTTTAAACACTGATATAACATTAGTGTTCATGTGTTCCTCAGATACTCCTTACATTTCCATTGCCAAGTATCACCAACAGTCATTTAGTGGAATCCTGATGTCTGTTCGCTGCTAGCTATTTCAAAGAGGGTAAAGAATCATTTGACTAAAGGTTATTGGTTCTTGTGAATTGGTCTGAAAACATTCAGATTTCTTTAAAATTACTGAAAAGCTAATTTAATCATATCCCAAATTCTTCCTGATAAACTTTGGTTTCAAACACAAAATCCATCTTAATCATGTTTTCCCTTCCTTTTTGTACATAGTAGTTTAGTTTAGCTAAGTTTTACTAGTCTTAGTTGAGAGTGTTAAACTGGGATATGTTTGACTTGGAGCTGTATGATTTTTCTTAATAAACTCTTATATTTTGAACAGAAGTTGTGGTGAATTAATTCCATGTATGTGCAGAATGAACTGTTTGACCATGATTAGTGCTTGATTCAGTCTTTCATCTATTGTTCTAACAAACAGCTACTAGGGCTGTGTGTCATAAAAAGTATATAACAGCCGAAACAATATCTGATTAAATAAGATATTTTACCCCCCTACCGGGGAGGGCAATAAACATCTTAAAGCATCAGAAATATAAATTCCCAGCTGGCCGGGAATTGAAAAAAACATAAAATCACAACAAAGGCAAAAGCAAATGACACAGTCTTTCTTTTCACTGTAGACAAACCGTGATCTGTTAATCTGCTCTCCATTTTTCATTTGGATGAAATAATAGCTGCATGAATCATGACAGCAGACAAGATAGAGGAGAGCAGGAGGCAGAGTTACCAATATACTTTCTATGGACAGCAGAGCTTGCTGCTTTTAGATGTTGTCGCTAAAGTCTCCAGTAACAGAAAAAATCACTAGATTTGCCGCTATGCATTGTTGTAAAAATAAAAGTGCTAAAGGGGTCTGAAAAGTCGCTAGATATAGCAACAAAAGCAATAAGTTGGCAACATTGCTCTTCCCATCATTTGTTTTCAAATGTTTGCTGCTGTCTGTTTGGACCTTTCTGAACTTGTGCAGCAATGTGGTGGGCACTCAAGGGGGTAGGGACCTGAGACAGACTTAATAATATAAACCTTCTTATGGCATTTTAGTAAAAGCATTTTTATCAAAAACATAATTAATGTGCACATATAAGGAAAAGTTGTACTAACCATACACAGTAAATACTGCATTATTAAAGTCTAAATCGGATTTAGTTTGAGGACCAAATGCCCTCTTAAAGTGTTACTTTAACGATGCAATATTTACTGTGTACATGTAAAAGGAGCTTATTGGGGCCCCCAGGAACTTAGGCCCAAGGCAAATGCCTAAAATCCTCTCGAGTCTAAATGGTAATTTGAGAGCACGAACATGAAGCAATGTAAACATAGACTTTCAGTGTCATTGATGTAAACAGTATTTGAAAATATTTCTGTAGTCTAGCCATTTCCCATAAAGCTTAATAGCAGCATAGTTTTAAATTATAATTACATATTGTCAGAAATTACATTTATGTCATCCGCAAAGCTTATAGGCCTTTGAAATTAATGTCATGTGTAGCCAATTATGATCCGCATTGTTTAGAAAATATATTTGGTGGAAATAATACTGTCACAGATATTAGTCAAGTGAGTGTATTTATTTCAAATTTAGCACAAGCTGACATTTTGATAGACATTTAAGCATTTTAAACGTAACATACAGTTTTTAAATGTATTTATAGATCAGTAAGGACAAAACCACAAGGAGCTCCACGACCAGCATGAAAGCATCTTTTAAACACGCCCTTCTTTTTTTGCCCCCAACATAACTGACTTATATGTTTATCTAGAATAATAAATATCAATTTGAGTTATAAAGGCAACCCTTTACAATGGATATAACAGGATCACAACAGTTAACTGGTGTATAATCTAAAACTCAACCAAATTACCATTTACATCTGTTAGCTATCACAAGTCACCACATTATTTAGTTTTAGTTTTTTTTCTTTTTATTTGTCATTCACTTGAACTTGCTTCTTCTTCAGGTTGACTGCAGATCTTTTGGCAAACAGGTGCGTTGGGTCGCGGCCTCTGAAGCCAGGTTGAATGTTAAAAACAGGCATGTTCCTCCAAATGGCTGGGCTGTTGTAGGCTGTGGAGTCAGAGCTGGGGGTGCAAGGTTTATTCTGGAAAAGCTGAAGGAAACTTTCCATGTCAGGCCCCAGGCGGGCCATAACCCCAGCCCTCACTGTTGTCACCGTCTGCTCATCGCAGGTCAGCAGGGTCTGCAGCAGTGTGATGTAGTATCTGTGAATTTAATAGAAGATACAAAATCTGGATCACAAAGTATTTTTCATTAGCATGCAAAGGTATTTATATATATCCAGCTTTGTAATTTAACATTGTAATTGTAATGTTGAAATCAAAAATACCAATGTGTGCTTTTGTTGTTTTATTTTACAGTCTTACAAGGAAAATTAACTGAAAAATTATAGAAGTGTACGAGTGTAGGGAAAATTTGTTTTATAAATATAATCTTACAAAAAACAGCTGAAAGTATAGATATTTTTGTATCCAGTGAGCTTCACTTTCAGCCATCTATTTTATGCAATCAAATCCAGTTTATTTACATATCACATTTAAAAACAAAAAAGGTTTCCAATGTGCTGTACATAAAAACAAACAAAAACCCCAAATCACACAAAGAACAGCAGTAAGAGTTTAAAATGAATAAAATAAAAAGGATACGGAAGACCACACAATTATGCGGTATTAAAAGCCAAAGAATAAAAGCGGGTGTTAAGACAAGACTGCAAACACTCCACTGTGGAAACTGTTCATATATTGAGGGGAAAAGTATTACAAAGTCTACAGCCAACTGGACAAAAGTTTGTTTTAAGTCTTGTCTTAGGGCACTATTAGCTCAAGATCACCCTGAGACCAAAGAGGATGTGCTGGAGAGTAAATATGGAGGAGGTCGGTAATGTGTTGAGGAGTCCCATTCAAAGCTCTAAACGCAAACAATAAAATCTTAAAATCAATTCTAAAATGAACACTGAGCCCTTGCAGAGACACAACAATTGGTGTCATGTGTTGATGTTTTCTGGTCCCCGTTAAAATACGAGCCGCCGCATTTTGTACTAACTATATACAGAGATGGAAAGGGAGGTGAGAAAGAAAGAGGAGATAAGAACTAAGTGGACAGAGAAAGATATAGAGACAGGAAAGAGGGAAAGGTGCATTAAAAAGAGAAAATAGAACAAAATAGTTAAAAAAGACAACACAGAAGATATACAGTAGCTCCTAGACATCTGCTTCCACACCTTCATGAGGATGACAGGGGGAAAAAACCCATAACAATAGAAAACAGAAGACAACCAAAGTCAACATAGATACCCATATGTGGAAAGCAGAACCTATGGTTATTATAGATTATTAATAGTGGCTGTATTTATCTCTTGCTGCAACTTAGTCTTTACTATTAGTGTGTATCCATCAGATATGGGCAATGTGGAGTCAACAAGTCATCTCCATGTCATGTATTTGTTCTACCCAGCCACTGAAGCAGGTGAGTCCAATCTTCACCGTGAATTAACCTGTGCAGACTGGACTCACTTGGTTAATTGGCTGGGTAGATTAAATACATGACATGGAGATGACTTGTTGACGCCACATTGCCCATGTCTGATATCCATTAACACCTGAAACCAAACTCCCCGGGTATGTATCATAATGTTCTTTTAGAAAGACTTGAATATTCTGTAGGAATTGAAGGACAGCACTAAACTAGTTTAAATCTTATCTATCTGAGCGATCTCAGTTTGTTCACGTGAATGATAAATCTTCCTCATGCTCCAGGGTTACCTGTGGAGTACCACAGGGATCAGTGCTAGGAGCAATTCTCTTTACTATATATATGCTCCCAATCGGTAGAATTCCAGCATTGGATTAATTTCCACTGTTATGGTGATGATACGCAGCTATATCTGTCTATAAATCCAGATGAAGCTAACCCATAACATAGATTAAAGGCATGTCTTCAAGATATAAAAACCTGGATGATTCTTGACTTTCTGCTCCTGAATGCAGACAAAACAGAAGTTATAGTCTTTGGACCAGAGTCTTTGAAAAAAAAAAAAGAAGCTGATTAGTCAGTCACTTCATTTGGATGGGATTAAATTGGTCTCAGATAATAAAGTATAGAATCTTGGTGTTATTTTTGATCAGGAGCTGTTCTTTAAAATCCCACGTCAAAGGTTTCTAGAATTGCCTTCTTTCATCTGCGGGATATTTCAAAAATGAGAAAAATCCTGTCCAGATGTGATGCTGAGAAACTAGTCCATGTATTTGTTACTTCAAGGCTGGACTATTGTAATTCTTTACTATCAGGAAGTCCACAAACTGTAGTTAAAAGCCTTCAGCTGATCCAAAATGCTGCAGCCAGAGTTCTTATGAAAAGTAAAAGCAGTGATGGGCAGTAGCGCCGCTACATGTAGCGAAGCTATTAGTTTAACTACATGTTCCAGTAGCTTGACCGTAGCGTCGCTGCTTTATTTATCAAGTAACTTGTATTGACGTTATTGCTTTGATCAAGTAGCGACGTAGCGTCGACAAACGCTACAAAATCCAGGACATAACTAAGTAATGAAACCAGGTTTTCTATTTTGAAACAACAATCAGCCACAAAACTACTGTAAATAGCAGTTTCAGCTGACGCTCTTATAAGTGGCGTAGTAGCACAGGCACACTCAGTAGGGTTAAATAAGCGCACCCTTTCCGAGGCTGTTGTTCTATTGGCTGGAAAGGTTGCTAGGCGACGATCCAACTGCAATCCGAGAGAGAGCACAAAAAAAATCCGCAAGCAGAGCCTACGGGTTTGCGAGCGTATCTGAGACTCAAGCAGAGCGCGGTTTGTGCGCAAAGAGAAGGAGGCAAGCGAGAGGAGAAAATATCTGTTCAAGAAGCATTAAATCTGAGAGAAGAAACAAAGATTTGAGAGAGAAGAGAAAATATTTGAGAGAGAGCGCATGTTTTGAGTGTGAGCGTTATAAGTTTTGAGTGCACGAAGATGAAATTCTTTTCTCAAATTGAAATTATGTGCTCTTGCATTATGGCAGGATAATTCTCCCATATGTGCCACTAAGATACTCTAATTAGAGAGCAGTAGTGAAACTTCGATATTGTATTTTCATGGCCTAATTTACCTGAGAGGATGTTTACATAAATCTGTTTTTCGGCTTTGCACAGATAAGATTTTTTAGGTATGGAGGAACAGCTCTACGTATATAAAATAAATACATAAATAAACAAATGCTCAATAAATAAATAAATAAGCATTCAATTAATTGCCCCCAAAAGTACAATGAATAAATATATAGGTAGACATTAAATTATATGGTGAGACATAAATATATATATCACTTAATTAGCTTCTTTATTTTTTCACCTTCTTTTGTACACAGTTTCATTTGTTACTTGAATCGACTGTTTAATTGAGGTCTGAAGAAGTTTTCTCTAAGGGAGACCTTAAAGAAATAAGATGCCTTTTGTAGGGTTTTGTTTTCCCTAGAGATGTCCATTGAATGCAAACTCATAGCCATGTCTCGATGTGTAGAACACTACACAGTACCTTTAATTTGGTTATAATAACAGCAGATTGTTATTTTGTCAACTAGTAATTACTTCAATTTTTATTTTAATATGCTGATCATAAAGCAATGTTTACACTGTGTTATGTCATTGGCTGATCTTTAATAAATGTTTTAACCAGTGTGTCAGATTCATTTTGAATTGACATTAGCTTGGTACAACGTTAAGTAGCTTCTGATGTAGTTAAGCTACTGTTAACTGTAAAGTGCCTTGAGATGACATGTGTTGTGTATTTGGCGCTATATAAATAAACTGAATTGAAAACTGAATTGAATTAACACATTAGTGTAACTTAGCTTGCTATAATTCTTTAAGGGGTAGCTTTGGTGTAAGCTTAATTTATTGTTGAGTAAATGATAGCTTAGCTCACTACACTGGACAAGTAGAAATCCTATCTGTCCTATGCTAAATTCTTTTCATCGGCTTCCTGTGAAATCAAGAAGAGAATTTAAAATCCTACTTCTCACAAATAAAGCCTTAAATGGAAAAGCTCCATCTTATATCAGAGATATGATTGTTCGTTATGTTCCTAACAGAGCAGATTTTTAGATTTTTAACATTACAATTTATATTTTTCCAAGCACACAACAGTTTAAAGCAAAGTTTAGTTTGAAAAGAATGTGCAGGAAGGATTGAAAAGCATGTTGTCACGGTAATGTAGGCTTGAATTCATTATCTGACGCATGCATATACACACCAGGAACCTGGAAACTTAAAAAATACTCAATTACAAAAAAACATTTAGAAAACAAACATGTTTCATTGATATTTATACAAAAATTTATATTAGGAACTATATTTGTCAAACATTATACTGGGCAAGTTTATCATTTTTTCATTCTGCTTCATTCTATCTCTACTCCCCCATTTTGCAGAATTTGTTAGTACAATCTCTAACACTATGCTCCCTCTGCTTTTTGTCATTGTGGCTTAATTTTTTCTGCTCCTGTTTGGCTGTGACACCAGCCTGGAAAGAAATATCACCTGTGCTGCTGTCAGAGATGGGAAGTAACGAAGTACAAATACTTTGTTACTGTACTCAAGTAGATTTTTCTGATATTTTTACTTTACTTTACTACTTATTTTTATGGCGACTTTTTACTTCTACTCCTTTTTAACACAAGTATCTGTACTTTTACTCAAGTACGGAAAGTGAGTACTTTTGCCATCTCTGGCTGCTGTCATAAACACCTTTGTTTATAGATGTTGGAGATCAACCTCTTTTTCAGAGTAGTCCTGTTTCTCTGACTGTGACCAACTGGTTGTGCTCTTTTCATCTTCTGACATAGGAGCTGGCATTGAGCTTGTCTGCCTGGCTGTGTGTTTCCTGAATGGGGCCGCTTGTGGAGCTGGTTTGTAGTTGCCGTTTGTATCTCTGTTTTTTTTTCTAATACCCCATTTATACTTAGCCTGACGTAGTCCTACTCAAATCTAGTCAGAATACGAGTCTGATACTGCTCCATAGTGCTGTGATTATGGGGCTTGTTTTGAACGAACCAGGGAAAAAAATGCCTCTGCACTCAATTGGATAGACCTACAACCAATAAGAGCAACAGAGTGCGTGACGTATGTTAAGCGATGCATAGTTGTCAACAAAAATCAAAGCGTGCAGTTGCACGCCTAGAATAAGAAGATGAGCCTGGAACGCGTCTCTCTGTTCCTCTTTTAAAAGTAATTTGCTGACGATATCTTCTAGAACAGACCTAATAGCAGAATCTACTCACCTCAACTCTCCGGCGGCAGCCATTGTTGTTGTCACCCAAGTGCGCTTTGGTCACATGGTTGATTACGTTACTGTTGATTATCTGTCCATCATCGTATAAAGCCCGCCCTGACAATTTGATTGGATTGCCAGAGAGTGGGCGATCATACTCGCGCTACTATGGAGCAATGCCAGACCAAACTTCTTAACCTCAAACCTTGTGGGCGGGACTAAGTTCGGAATGGCACCCAGGCTAATTTATATTACCCTTAAAAAACCGTGTCGAGGCCGGTCCGAGCTCAGTAACTGAGATAACTTATCATGTGTAAATGGAAAGCAAACTAAACTGAACCAAGCTTGTTGGGATCTGGAGAATCACCACCTGTCTCCAGCAGGGTGCGCTGTGGGTCTCCTGGGCTGGAGCCCTCCAGCACACCTGAAGCTCATCAGCCCATCAGGAGACCTTCCTATATAAGCAGCACCCAGACCTTCCTTCAACGCCGCAGTGTTGACCAAGTTTGGTTAGCGAACCTGAGCCTCTGTCATTTTTAGAGAATCTTAGTTGGCTCTAGAGAGAAACTAGATTCTAACCTGCCTTTGTCTTCTTTGCTCACAGGAAACCCAGAAGCTCTGGATGAGCTTTGCCTGGAAACCTGCCTGCTGGCCCAAGGAAGCCAAACCAGAAGATATCAGTCTGGATTCCTCCTACAGCTCTCAAGGAAGAGCTAGGAAACCAAGTCAAGGTCAGAAACCCAGAAGCTCTGGATGAGCTTTGCCTGGAAACCTGCCTGCTTGCCCAAGGAAGCCAAACCATAAGATATCAGTCTGGATTCCTCCTACAGCTCTCAAGGAAGAGCTAGTAAACCAAGTCAAGGTCAGAAACTCACGAGTCAGAAGCTAGACGCTGCTGCTGCTGAGCTCCCTGTTGAATCCTTAGTCTCTGGACCCAACCGGTTCCCCCCCTCTCAAAGGATCTGCCAGAACCTCTCCAAGGTACATTCTAAATTAACACACTCGACAAGCCATCTAAACTGCTTGGCTAATCAAACTATCCATCTCTGCAGATATCAGTGATTCCAGTCCCGGACCTGTACCAGAACCAGTTCATATTTCTCTGTGTGTGCCTTTAATAAACTGTTGAACTTTTACCCCTTACTCCGTGGTGTGTTCTGCATATGGGTTTATCAGAAAGCCATCATGACAGAACACTGCGGCCATTAACAAAACCCAGCAGATCACCTCCGGAGGTAGCTAGAGGAACTAGCTACCCAGATCCATGAAAATGATTCAACCTTCCGTGAATTTATCATCCAATTGGAGTTTTATAATCTAACTTTTCTAGAATCTGCAGGCTCCATGAGAATCGCAACATGGCGTCAGCTCAACTTCCGGTTCCTGAGTCAACTCCGCATCAAGGGTCAGACCCAGTTTCGTCACTTCCGGAATCCGGCCCGTCACTTCCTGCAGTCCGCCTCTCACTTCCTGAAAGGTATTCTGGCATACCTAGTAGATTTAACGGGTTCCTGCTTCAGTGCAAAATGTTTTTTGAACTCTCTCCCTCCAGTTTCCCAAACGATAAGGAAAAGATAACCTTTATTCTGTCCCGATTATCAGGAAAAGCCCGCAAGTGGGGAAAGGCCAATTTTCCTTCAGAAACCAGTACATATGAACATTTTTTGAAGAAATTCTCTCTAACCTTTTTTGAATCTGCTAAATCCCAGGATCTGTCAAACTTCAAACAGGGGGATAGATCTGTAGAAGAATTCTCCGTTGATTTCCAGGTCAGAGCCGCTATTTCTGGATGGACTGATTCTATGCTCAAAAACATTTTCTACCACGCCCTAAATTAAGACATTAGGAATGAGCTGGCTAAGATCGAGGAACCAGAAACCCTAGATGAGCTCATTTGTATAGCAGACCACCTGGATAATAAGATACGAATCAGAGCCAGTTCTAGATCCAGGACCCCAGTCCAACCCAGATCAACCCAGCTCAGTCCAGTACAGCTCAGTCCAGTCCAGCTCAATTCAGTCCAGTTCTGCCCAGCTCAGCCCAGTACAGCCCAGTTCTGTCCAGTCTAGTCCTGTCCAGTCCAGACCAGTCCAGATCAGCCTTGCCCTGTACAGTCTTGTTCAGTCAATCTCAGCCCGTTTTAGTCCGTTTCTGCCACCACTTACACGATCACCAGTTAGAACCATCCATTAGGAAACTTAAAATCAAACCACAGATCACAACCCAAACAGTCAGACCTCCCATAGTCCATGAGTCTGACCTTTGGAACTTCTATTACGTGGATAGAGATTACCTCTTCCCCTTCTTGTCACCTCACCATAAACAATATTGCCCAGTTTCTAAGTCTGTTAGCTTTTCAGCTAAACCAGCACCCGAATATACTTACACACCAGTTAGCCTTTTTCCACAGTCAGTCTCTGAACCTGTTAGCCCAGCTCCTAATGAACGCCGATGTAAGAGACGGCGGCGCCGTAAGCCAGCTCTGAGCCGTCTAGAGACCCCTGAACCAGCTCTGAGCCGTCTAGAGACCCCTGAGCCGGTTCTGAGCCGTCTAAAGACCCCTGAGCCAGCCGTGAGCCGTCTTGAGCCAGCTCCGTGCCGTTTAGAGACCCATGAACCAGCTCCACGCGGTCTAGAGACTCCCGAGCTGGTTCTGAGCCGTCTAAAGACCCCTGAATTAGCTCTGTGCTGTCTAGAGACCCCTGAGTTAGCTCTGTGCCGTCTAGAGACCCCTGAGTTAGCTCTGTGCCATCCAGAGACCCCTGAGCAGAATTTTAAAGAGGTATGTGATTTTACGCCTCCCAGGACTTTTCTGCAGGCGCTCCTGACCGCCAAGAGTCCTCTGCAAGCATCACCAGCCTCTTCAGAGACCGAACCTTTACCGCTACAGGCGGTTTCTCCCTTGCTTGAGTTGCAGCCACAGTCGGTGGTCCCCTCTGTTCCTGAGGTGGAGCCACAGTCGGTGGTCTCCTCTGTTCCCGAGGTGGAGCCACAGTCGGTGGTCTCCTCTATTCCCGAGGTGGAGCCACAGTCGGTGGTCACCTCTGTTCCTGACGTGGAGCCACAGTCGGTGGTCACCTCTGTTCCTGACGTGGAGCCAAAGTCGGCGGGCTCCTCTGTTCCTGATCCGGAGCCGCAATCGGCGGGCTCCTCTGTTCCTGATCCGGAGCCACAATCGGCGGGCTCCTCTGTTCCGGAGCCGCAATCGGCGGTCTTCTCTGCTCCAGTCCAGGAGCCGCAGTCGGCGGTCTCCTCTGTTCCAGTCCAGGAGCCGCAGTCCGCGGTTTCCTCTGTTCCAGAGCTGCAGTCGGCGGTCACCTCAGAGCCTGTTCCACAGCCGCAGTCGGCGGTCACCTCAGAGCCTGTTCCACAGCCGCAGTCGGCGGTCACCTCAGAGCCTGCTCCACAGCCGCTGAAGAGGAGACGGGGTATCCCATGGGGCTACCTACTGAAATTGGAGCGTCATCCTCCTAAGAAGCTGCTTCGCCTCTGGCCCCGTGGCAGGCCTCCAGAGCGTCAGCTTCGCCTCCGGCCCCGCGGTCGACCCCCAGAGCGTCAGCTTCGCCTCCGGCCCCGCAGCTGTCACCTAAGACTCTGCTCCGCTACCGGACCCTAGGCCGGCCACCTAAGACTCTGCTCCGCTGCCGGACCCTCGGCCGGCCCCCAGAACCTCTGCCACGTCTTCGGCCCCTTAGCTGGCTACCTAAGACTCTGATCCGTTGCCGGACCCTCGGCCGGCCTCCAGAACCTCTGCTTCACGGCCGGTCACCAGAACCTCTGCCATGCCTCCGGCCCGCGGTGGTCCCCCTAAGACGCTGCTTCGTCTCCAGCCTCGGCCTCCGGAGCGTCAGCCTCGCTTTCTGCCCCGCGGTCGGCCCCCTGAGCATCTGTCTCGTCTCCGGTCCAACTACAGGCCTCCTAAACTTCTGCCACGTCTTCGGACCTGCAGTTGACCTCCAGAACATCGGCCTCGCCACCGGCCTCGCGGCAGGCCTCCTGAGCATCTGCCTCGCCTCAGGCCCAACGGTAGACCTCCAGAACTTCTGCCACGCCTCCGGCCCAGAAGCCGGCCCCCGGAACGTCGGCCATGCCTTCGGCCCCACGGCCGGCCACCTGGCCACCTTTGCCCTCCCTGCCTGGTTCCCCCTCCGCCCACCCTGGGTGGGTTGTTTTTGGTTCTGGACTCTGTTTTTGTCGTTTCTTGCCCTCCTTGCCTGTTGCCCCCTCCGCCTGCCCTGGGTGGGTTGTTTTTTGTTTTTTCCTTTTTCTGGACTAGTTTTGGTGCGTCTTGTATCCGACCTTGAGGGGGGGGGTACTGTGGGGATCTGGAGAATCACCACCTGTCTCCAGCAGGGTGCGCTGTGGGTCTCCTGGGCTGGAGCCCTCCAGCACCCCTGAAGCTCATCAGCCCATCAGGAGACCTTCCTATATAAGCAGCACCCAGACCTTCCTTCAACGCCGCAGTGTTGACCAAGTTTGGTTAGCGAACCTGAGCCTCTGTCATTTTTAGAGAATCTTCGTTGGCTCTAGAGAGAAACTAGATTCTAACCTGCCTTTGTCTTCTTTGCTCACAGGAAACCCAGAAGCTCTGGATGAGCTTTGCCTGGAAACCTGCCTGCTTGCCCAAGGAAGCCAAACCATGAGATATCAGTCTGGATTCCTCCTACAGCTCTCAAGGAAGAGCTAGTAAACCAAGTCAATGTCAGAAACTCACGAGTCAGAAGCTAGACGCTGCTGCTGCTGAGCTCCCTGATGAATCCTTAGTCTCTGGACCCAACCGGTCCCCCCCCTCTCAAAGGATCTGCCAGAACCTCTCCAAGGTACATTCTAAATTAACACACTCGACAAGCCATCTAAACTGCTTGGCTAATCAAACTCTACAGGAAAATGAGCATACTCTAACAAAGTAGCCAAACGGAGAGGACAGACTGGAGGTCCAGGGACAGCTGAACTACTGGCTCGCATATTGCAATAGCAGCAGTTGAAGGACATGCGAAGGCTGAAGCTGCACAAGCCAGATTAAAGTTTTCACACAAGCAGATAAACACAAAAGTTAAACAAGCAGAATTTTCAGCTACTCAATAAGCACTGACAAATGAGAAGGAAGTGAGGGAGCATGTGCTGAAGCCAATGTGTTTGAGTAAGTAGCAGAGCTTAAGGGGCTTAAAGAGTGAAATGGTGGTTTTTAATCGGATATCAAACCAATAAAACACATCAAATGAGAAGAATTACCTTTATAATCTTGCTAGATATTTAACCACTTAACATCCACCTCATTTTGGGTAATCCTCGCCTATTTTTGCATACTCAAATTAAAAATCTAATACCTTAGGAACTGTAAGCCCAGATTACATGTGCAATACATTATTTGAAAGCTAACATCCTCTACTTTCTGAATTGGTGAGTAAAATTGGGTGAGTAGAACACAAACCAACCTGTATCAGTTCAAATATGACTCAAAGTTGTTGTTTTTTTTATTCTCGAAATGATAGGTCTTTTTTGAACAGCAGTAATAAAGACATTCTTGAGAAAAAGCAGGTTTCATTGTATTATATATGTCCTACATCATGTCAACCACAAATGCTGAAAATGTCAGACCTTTAGCTACAACAGTTCCAGAGCTGTGGGGATTGGAACTTTTGGTGTCAGCTTGAAGCTGCACACAATGGCTCTAACTGCTGGAAAAACTTTTGGAATTTTATGCATTCTGAAATATTACCCCTACTTAAGGCGGCCCGGCGGGTTTCAAGAGATTAAAGGGGTCATAGAATCTGAAACTGAGTTTACATTGTCATAGATGAATAGTGATATTTCAGTGGGTGAAATGGACGTACAGAGAAGTTCAAACACCATCAACACCTCCTTTCTCTGCAAATCTCACAATTCTAAACTTCCACCATAAAACAGGCAAATTCAAACGAAGCCCAGAGTTGACTTAAACTCGGGGATGTTGCCTTATTTGGTTCGGGCCTGTACATTTGTCATGCCCCGGGGGGTGTCAAGTGCTTGGCCGCTGATTGGACCAGACCTCAGCAGAGAGCGATGAGCCGCCCATCCTTTGCCTGAGGAAGGGGGGCTGGGGACCGGTAAGGCAGGCGGGGGGAAGCACGGGCTACCATCACTGGGTCAGGTTCAGTCGCTTCGTCCCACGCTGGCTCCTGCCCCCATCTGCTGGGGTTCCAGGACCAGCCCCAGAGCTCACAGCTCAGTTCTGCTGCAATGTAGTTGACCAAAGTCCCGGACGATTTTAAAATTTTGACTTCTGGTCATCCTATCATATCAACAATTACAATGTGACTAAGTGCTTGTTGCTATGATGCGTCTTTGCTCAGCAGCTTCACTCGTTGTAAACCAACCAATCAGCGCACAGCTTATCTAAATATCCATGAGCATACCATAAAAGGAATAAAACCTGTTGTTTCATTCTAGGGCTTTTAACCAGGCTTGAATTAGGGCTCATAGAATGGTAAGTATGCCATTTTCACCCCTGACAATGTTACACACCCTATTCAGAGACCTTAAGGACCAGCACCAAATACCCTATATAATAATTCTATGACCCCTTTAACCAAAATATATCTAGTCACAGATTGTCAAGCAGATTTACAGTTAAGTCTGAAGTCCACTGAGTATAGAAAGCTTCCTTTTATAACACAACAGGGGGGGGATTGACCCCAGTTTCAAGTCCCACATCCCCTTCAACTTCCCATGACAACCAGTAGAGCTAGTTCATAAAATCCAAAGCTCCAATCATACTAAAAAAAAAATTATATATATATAAAACAGAGGTAAGCAAAGCAAACAAGCCAACCCCTACTGAATTCACAAGCAAAGAATGTTGGGCCTATAGAGAAAAGACATAAAGCTTATCTCAAAGAGCTCAACATTTGTTTATGGTGTTGTGATTTGTCCACAAATCAAGCGTGCACCTGCAAAATTCAAAACTTCAGAAATGATACAGTGATACTGTGTACTTGACTGTGTACTTGACAAGTACACAGTGTCATATACACAGAGTCAAAACACTACTCCAGGCCAAGGCAGAGAGCAGAGGGAGGAACATGGTGGAGAGGAAAACACAGTTACACTTGGTCATACCTCAGCATGCACTCAAACATGTGCAGACCCCACTTTGGGGACTCCTGCTCCAAATGACCTTTTCAATGATTATCCAAACGGGAAACCAGACAAGAAGATCAAAGCCTATATGTTTATAAAGGACCAGAGCAATGGCTCATTAGCTGGGTCAGTCTGTACAACATACACTTGGATTATATTATGGCCTAGTGAACTTTCCATTTGCACAGAGACCAGTGTGGGTCAAGAATGCCTAGTGCTTGGGTGAGTCACTGTGGGTCAAGAATGCCTACAGCTGAAACAGTTAATCATATTAATTGTGATTTTTGAAATAATCTTCAACTAGTTTAGCAATTGATTAAGCGTTAACTCGAATATAGAGACTGTAAAAAATACCTTTAGCTAACAGAGTGACCCACTAAGAGTATGGGAGAATTATCCTGTCATAATGCAAGAGCACATAATTTCAATTTGAGAAAAGAATTTCATCTTCGTGCACTCAAAACTTATAATGCTCACACTCAAAACATGCGCTCTCTCTCAAATATTTTCTCTTCTCTCTCAAATCTTTGTTTCTTCTCTCAGATTTAATGCTTCTTGCACAGATATTTTCTCCTCTCGCTTGCCTCCTTCTCTTCGCGCACAAACCGCGCTCTGCACGAATCTCAGATACGCTCGCAAACCCGTAGGCTCTGCTTGCGGATTTTTTTTGCTCTCTCGCGGATTGCACTTGGATCGTCGCTTAGCAACCATTCCAGCCAATAGAACAACAGCCTGGGAAAGGGTGCGCTTGTTTAACCCTACTGAGTGTGCCTGTGCTACTACGCCACTTATAAGAGCGTCAGCTGAAACTGCTATTTACAGTAGTTTTGTGGCTCGATTCAGCAAAGTTCAGTACTTATGGATAACCCAAACAATTCTGAATTAAGTAATTTTAAACAATTAGTTTTTTGTTATGTACAAAAGCAAAGAACCGACATATTAAATTATCTTGAAATACTTTGTTAGTATTGATTTCAAAATGTAGGGGAAAAAGTACATTTTTTACAAAAAGTTAAAATGTTGGATAGTTATTTCCAATTACTATTATGGTGTTATGTGTCCAGTTAGCTTTCTTATTGACGTGAATACCCAGGTATTTGAAACTCTCAACAGTTTCTATGTCCTGCCCCTGAATGTTCACACGGGGTCGTCTCCTGAAGTCGATCACCATCGCCTTGGTCTAACTGGTGTTTACACACAGGTGTTTTTTCAACAGTCCACAAAGTCCATGATGACTGACCGGTACTCCAGCTCATTCCCCTCAGACACACAGCCCACAAGGTGAAGGTGTAGAGGGTGAAGAGAAATGGAGACAGGACGGTGCCCTGGAGGCCCTAGTGCTGCAGACTGCCACCTCTGACAGATAGCCTTGCAGCCACAGGGCTGTCAGTCAGAGAAAATCCTGACTTTGATTTTCTTATAGAAGTCAGGAGAAAAAGATTTCTCTTCCAGGGTCAAGTCATCCACGCCTCCGAAAATTAACCATCTCACTCTTAACTAAATATAAAATTTGAGGTCTGATTAAACATTATAATAAAATTTATATAAATAAATACAAATTTTAATATCACAATACAGTACTTAATATTTATTAGCCTGCTGATATAGCCAACAAACCGCATAGTTAGTCCAATGAAAAGCTCTATTGAGGTGAAAAAAACGGTGGCTTTCAGAAGACATAAGTCTCCTTTCCTTGTAATGTCCTACTTGAGCTGCGATTGGACTCCTCTTTTGGACCAATTGTCCAGTCATCCAACATTTTAAAACATCCATAACTCACTGACTGGTTAAAACGTAAAGATTTGCCATTATACTAACAAAGTATTTCAATATAATAATTTAATATGTCGGTTCTATGCTTTTCTACATAACAAACCACTAATTGTTTAAAATTACTTACCGTAAATCCTCTAATATAGGCCGGGGCCTTTATTTCACTCAGGTACATCTTGGTCCAGGCCATTATTGGAAGGAGGCCAGAATTAGAGGCGGGCCTCTATTTCTATTTGATCAAAACAGAACATTATTCAGACATCTTCCAGCAGCTGCAATTTTTCTGCACGGCAATACAAAACAAAAAAGAAGACACAGAATGGAATCTTGGCCAAACTGACTTGCGAAACAAAGTAAAAAAAAAAAAAAAAATGCAAACTGTTCTGCCATCACAGCAAAATTTTATTTGAGGCAGGCTAAGTGGAAGTAGGCTACCGGTATCATATACTTCAAGAGAAATTCAGAACAACGAAGGCCAACGAAATTCTGTCATTTTAACGCTTCCTGGTTACCACCAGACCTGCCGGTAATCACATCTGTCTTTCAGATCAGAATGATTGTGTGACTGGTTATACTCCTGCAGCAGTGTGTCACAATGAGCTTGACACAGAAATTTTTTATTAATGCTTAATATTGAAGCGTGGTCCGCGCTATAATAGGATGTGGGTCTAGATACGGCCAAGGCGGTGAGGAAGTGGGGGCGAGTAGTCCGACAACGGAGGGACATTACGGTGAAAAAGAGCAGAGATCCAGGTGGAAAAAGGGTCCCAGTGTTCTCGCGCACCTCGCACTTGTAGTTGGTGAAACTTCACGTGTTTTTTTCCGCAATTTCAGTCATAAAAACAAAACAAGCCGACCTCCTGTCTGCGGCACTGTCTGTGCTAAGGATGGGACTTCCCATGCAAAAATATTAGGAAGTGTGGGCGAGTAGTCCGACAACGGAGGGACATGACGGTGAAAAAGAGCGGAGATCCAGGTGGAAAAAGGGTCCCAGCTTTCTCGCGCACCTCGCACTTGTAGCTGGTGAAACTTCACGTGTTTTTTTCCGCAATTTTGGTCATAAAAACAAAACAAGCAGACCTCCTGTCTGCGGCACCGTCTGTGCTAAGGATGGGACTTCCCATGCTAATGGCTTGGATTCGTTAGCAAATATGTCCCCCCTGTAGTACTTGTATGTCACTATGACAAGTTGTTGAGGACTGCCCAGGAACATTGTTGGTTCTAATTATAGCCCCGGCCTATATAAGAGTCCGGCCAGTATTTACCTCTGCCGACAGCCAGACAGGCCATTATTAGAGACCCGGCTGCTAATGGAATACAGGCCAATATTAGCGGATTTACGGTAATTCAGAATTTTTTGGGTTATACATAAGTACTGAAATTTGCTGAATCGAGCCACAAAACTACTGTAAATAGCAGTTTCAGCTGACGCTCTTATAAGTGGCGTAGTAGCACAGGCACACTCAGTAGGATTAAACAAGCGCACCCTTTCCCAGGCTGTCGTTCTATTGGCTGGAGTGGTTGCTAGGCGACGATCCAAGTGCAATCCGAGAGAGAGCAGAAAAAATCCGCAATTAGAGCCTAATGGTTTGCGAGCGTATCTGAGATTCGTGCAGAGCGCGGTTTGTGCGTGAAGAGGAGGCAAGCGAGAGGAGAAAATATCTGTGCAAAAAGCATTCAATCTGAGAGAAGAAACAAAGATTTGAGAGAGAAGAGAAAATATTTAAGAGCGCATGTTTTGAGTGTGAGCATTATAAGTTTTGAGTGCAAGAAGATGAAATTCTTTTCTCAAATTGAAATTATGTGCTCTTGCATTATGGCAGGATAATTCTCCCATATATGAGCCCTAATTATATCAAAATTGGAAAAAAATATAAAAACATTTTGCTATCTGGATTAAAAAAATTTACTGTCTGTAAATATGCTCAATCCAAAACTGGTCAAGCTGAAAAGTTTTGGTTTTACCTGGTTATTGTTGTAAATAGCTTTCTTTCGGGAACCTTTGGAGAGCATTCGCATGAGATCAAAATTTTCTCTTGTAAGCACTCGAAGTCCCAGAGAATTCCAGTTTTCCTGCAAGCCCCCTTCCCCTCTTTAAGTTTGTGTATTTACTCTACCTTGCTAACTGTCTCTATTTTAATGCAAATAACGTGATCTGAGCAGCCTTTCTACATGAGACTGGATAAAGGCTGAAACAAACTGACATCAGAACAAGAGCATGCTCCAAACACTTTTCATTATCTTCCCCTGCAACATCAGACATTTTGGCAGGGATATCTGGATAAGTCATATCTAAATCTTTTATTTAGAAAAACCTATTGAACAACCAGATATCATACGGGTCCTAGTTCCAGAGCCTATTTATATTGTCCATTCACCAACAGACTCTATGTGAAAGAAACTTAGAGAATAGTTGTATTTTGTCTTCTCTCACCTTTTCACGTCATTCAACATTTCATCCTAGAGGATGACAACAGTATGATTTCAGTATTAGAATAACATTTATTTCACCCAAGGAAAAGCACTACATATAAAGCTACAATTGTCCCATTTATAATTGTCTCAAGGTGAGTCCTTCCTGCATTTGTGACAGTTATACTTTGTGCAGTACACACAACACTCAGTGCTGTGGTTCCTGTTGCAGAGATTGCACACATGGCCTGCTTATAATAACAATGAAAAAATCTAAAAACAATAAGACTTTAGCACATATTCCGAAAGTAAGAGTTGCAGTATGAACTAGATGAGGTTATCTATATGTGTTCTGTTTCATCTTTTAAAGCTGCAGTCTGTAACATTGAGAAGAGAGCAGACTTTGACTGAAAATTTGAAGAAAAACAGGTTTCACGCCACTCCCCCACCCTCTCTGCTTCACTCATGCCCCACCTCCAAGCTCCACCCCTCTCACAGCATCTGCGCGGCTACCGCATGCGACCAGAAGCGTCCAAGCAGCGTACGCGGCATGGAGTGTGAACCGGTAAGAGCGATAACACTCACCTCCAAGCAGCTAGATATAAGACGCTGGTTATACCGAAGTTTGCCGTGTAAGCAGTTGTCGGCAGGGGCAGTAAGGGCAGTTTCCTTTTCGCTGGTAGCTGTCGCTCCGCCATGACTTCCACGCGCGTCCTCCTGACTGCGGCAGCCGGGCGCTGCGGCAGGTTAAGCGGTAAGGGGGGGGGGGAGCTGTGATTGACACTCTATCAGACGCTCCTCTGGCTGGGATTGGTTGTTTTGACTCGTCCCGAATTATTCTTTTCAGATTGAAATACAGGCAGTATGCGGGACCAATTGAAGCAGTTTTTTTCACAGGTTACATATCACATGTACTGCTGTCTGGGCATAGGGACAGTTTTAGCCAATATGACAAAAAATTTATTTTTTAAAACTTACAGACTTCAGCTTTAATAATGTTCTATTTTAGGAGAAGTTTGAATATTTCCACTTAGTTAATCTTGTTACTTTATGGTGCCATCTAGTGGACAAGTCCATTAGATACGGTTGTGTACATTTTAATTTGAAGAGACGGTTATCCATGGGAAGTGACGTGTTTAGCAGCGCGGCAGACAGATGATGGCAGGGAACATGTCGGCCGTCTTTAGACCGCATTTGCCTTTCATTTTAGAGGATGGATCGCTGGTATGTGATTTGCACAAATGTATTTATGTTTGTTCAATACTTGTGTTATTTTGTAGTGACTAGAAATGAGTTAAGCAACCGTAAATTTTGATTTGTATCAAGCTATTGCTAGCGAACCAGAGGGTCGGCAATATGGCGTCTCTGTTGATTACTGTTTTATCTTTAATGTGGTTCTATAATTTAGATTATACACAGTGCAGTTCAAGCATTTTATGGACATATGCATTATGTAATTGCATTGTATTTTTTTGTATCCATTTTTGTCCTTTTCTAATTTTACCCTTTTTAGTGTCATTAAACCTGCTTAGATACATAGACGTCTGCAGAGTCATTGATGCAAGAAAGGTGTGAACATAACAGCACAATGTGTGCTACACGTTTTGTGGCACTACAATGATCTATACTGTTATTATTAGCTATTATATGCTTATGATAACAAAGAAAAAATCTCCAAAAATACAGTCTAGCCTATCTTCCCAAAGTAAGAAAAAAAGGATTTCTTGGAACTGTAAATTTACAGTCAGCTCTATTGCTGCAGTAACCTGGGAGATTGAGGATTTCGTCAAACAGGCCCAACAGACTGAACCTGATCCTGGAACCGGGCCACCTAACAGAATCTATGTACCTTCCTCCATCCGAGCTTGTGTAATTATTTGGATTAATTCTTCTAAGTTTTCTAACCATCCAGGGATCAGTCGAACGGTAGCCCACATCAGTCAGCACTTTTGGTGGCCCTCCTTGCTAAAGGATGTAAAGGAGTTTGTTTTGGCCTGCTGACCTGTGCTCGCAACAAACCCTCTCATCAACCTCCTTCCGGACTGCTTCAACCATTACCCCTCCCCTTGTCTCACATCGCCATCAACTTCATCACAGGTCTCACAAAGGTATGACAACCATCCTCACCATCATTGATTGTTTTTCCAAGGCCTATCATCTAGTCTCTCTGAGAAAACTCCCCACAGCTCTGCAAAAAGCCCAACTTCTCATTAAACATGTTTTTTGGCTTCATGGAATACCTCTGGACATCTCCCAGGTATGGAGAAGTTTTTGCTCGACTCTTGGGGCCAATGTCTCTCTCACTTCCGGTTACCACCCTCAATTCAATGGACAAGTAGAGCGTATGAATCAAGAGTTGGAAGCCAGCCTCAGATGCCTCACAGAATGAGTAACTTACGCTACATTCAGTAACCACTAACTGGAGTCAACTCCTTCCATGGGTCGAGTATGCACATAATTCCGGTGTCTCCGCCGCCACAGGTCTATCTCCATTTGAGGCATCCATTGGTTATCAGCCACCCCTTTTCCCGTCTGAAGAGGCAGCAACACATCCTCCGCTGCCGGACCTTCTGGAACTGGGCCAGGACGGCTCTGGGAAGGACTTCCCAGCAGAATTAGAGGTGGGCAAATCGCAGGAGGAGGGTTTCCCCATCCTATCGCACGGGCCAGAAGGTCTGGCTCTCCACCTGTGACACCCCCCTCAAGGTGATGTCAAGCAAACTCTCACCCAAATTCATCGGACCCTACGAAGTGGAGAAAATAATCTGAGACTCTGCAGTCCGTCTCCGTCTTCCATCCTCCCTTCGTATTCACCCTAAATTCCACGTCTCGCAGGTCAAGCCAGTCTCGTCTAGTCCTTTGTGCCCACCCGCTGAGCCCCCTCCCCCTTTGGACATTGATGGCCACCCCGCCTACACAGTTCGACGCATCATTGATGCTTGTCCCCGTGGGCGAGGGTGGCAATATTTGGTCGATTGGGAGGGTTACGGTCCCGAGGATCGCTCTAGGGTCCTGGGATCGTACATCCTAGACCCCTCCCTCATTAGGGACTTCCGCCTCTCTCAGCCCTCTGGTTCCTCTGGACCGCCGGGTGGTGGTCGTTGGGGGGGTAGTGTCAGGACTCCTGTCTGTGTGTTTGTGTTTCTGTGTTTGTCTCCCTTCCTCCACCAGGAGGCGCCTGGTTCTTGTCCGCCTCCTCACACACCTGCTGATGGTTTCCTCGTTAACTGCTGACTGCCACTACTTCGAGGCCAGAGTGTTTGCATTATCTCTTAAATTAAACCTGTTAAACCTTTTCTCCTGGTCTCCCTGTTTGGTCCTCAGCATTTGGGTCTGAACTTTAGTAAAATCGTGACACTCCTCTGATCTTCACCTGAGAATCAGAATCTGATAGACAAACTGAACAGCTATATATATCTATATATATATATATAGTGATATAATATACATTGCAATATTATGCTTTGCATTGCTTGTTTAATTCACTTTAATAAAAATCAAATTCATATTTCAGTTAGATGAAAACAGTGATTCTGTTATGTAACTTGTTTTTTCTAAATTTTCCATAGGTGTGAGAGTGTGTTGTTTTGGTTGTATAGTTCTATGTGTCTCTGTGTTGCCATGTGAAAGACTGCCGGCCTGTCCAGCGTGTACCCCCACCTCTCGCCCTTTGACAGCAGGAGACAGGCAGCAGCACCCCTCCCGACCCCAATTAGGACAAGCATGTCAGATAATGGATGGATGGATGGATAATGAAAATAAGACATTCATATATTTTTTAGGTTAGGTTAAAGGATTTACACATCTCTTTAGGTAAAATTATATGAGTCTTACAGGAATTCCTGACTTCTTTTAATGCAAGTAACACTACTACAATTATGCAGTACATATCAAAATAATTTGATTCACAGGTATGTTTTAATAATATTTTCTGTTTGCACTCTGACTAAAGAAATATACATTGGAAAAGAAAATAGCCTTATTGACTTTTTATATGTTAGTAGCTCAGGAACTCACCTGTTGGGGAAGTGACTCGGGACTTGCACAACCTCTCCAATTGCATCAGGGTTAGATCGAGCCATAGTGCAGATGTCTAGACTTGTGTAACACTCCTCTTGAACCTTTAAAATAAGGGGATAATGTTGCTGAAGAACACCAAAGTGAATGAAGTTATAAGGTCTAATACAAATCTACAACTAAGACTTACCCTTATTTAGCATAAGCTGTCATACTTCACCATAACATCATTCCAAATTTTAACCAGCAGATAATAAGATGGTAAGTCTTAAGATAAAAATACTGCTGAATAACTGGATGATGCTCAAATCTTGAGTTGTTTTACATGTATTTTTGTTGCTGTTTAGCAACTGAAGCAATGACATCTCAAATCAGATAAAATGCCACTTCTGCACATTCCTTACTCATCCCCCTCAGGAGACGAGTAAGGACACCAATTGCACCAAAGTAGGCTACATACCCTGCCTTGTTAATTGAATGTCCTGGGGAAAATGAAAACAACATTCAATTTCGTGTTTTTGTGCATAAGCTCTGCTATTAAAGCTGATAATCAATCAATCAATCTTTATTTCCAGACACAAAAAGGTCCATAGAGAAAAAGAAAAAAAAAGTTAACAATATATAAATGTAAAAAAGAGAAAAATAAAATAAACATGACGTATTCACCGAGTCACAAATAAATGATGACGCCAATGATTCCACAATCTTGAGTAGAGTCTCACCGTACTAAAAACAGGATTTTCTAAAATTGCAATTATATTATTGCATGACACATTGCATACTCTACACACGCATTTATACATGAGATTCCTGAGCACAGCTGCACATGTGGGAACAGACATATGGCTAGTACTGCTCCATCTAGGCACTTTGAGTAGTAGACTCATGCCGTCATTGTATGCTACATAGAGTTTCTGCAGGCTACTTTTTTTGTATCTTCGCCACAGATGGGCTGTGTAAAATGAAGTACAAAAAGCTTTAAAAAGAGCTATCTTCACAGAGGATGAACACATACCAAACTTTCTGATCAGAGTATTAACTTGTGAATACATCATACGATACTGCCTAAAAATGTCACGGTCATCAGACGGGTCATCAGTTATGTAGTGTCCCAATTATTTAATTTCATTGCATATATTGAGGACATTGCCAGATAAAGAGAAGTCAGGGGTTATCAGATGCTTATCTGCCTTACTTCTAACAATCATAACATTGCTTTTCTAAGCGTTATATTTGATGTCAAAGTCAAAACCATATTGGGAACAGACCCTTAGTAGTTGTTGAAGGCCAGCACTATATGGGCATAGATTACCAAATCATCTGCATACATGATGTGATTGATTATGCGGTCACCAACTACACAGCCTGTTTTACAACAATTCAGACGCTTTGATAATTCATCCATGTAGATGTTGAAGAGGTAAGGGGACAGTATACTTCCCTGCCTTACTCCATTACCAACATTAAACAAATCAGACATTGTGTTACCCCATTTGACAGAAATCAGTTGATGACCATACCAGTAGACAAGGATTCTAATTAGATAACTGGGTACACCTCTGCTTTCTAACTTGCAGAACAGTTTTTGGTGATTCACACGATCAAATGCTTTAGAAGCATCAATAAAACACATAAATACTGTAGTGTTGTGCAAATGATAAAAGTCTAAAATCTCCTGTAAAGCAAAAATGCACATGTCTGTGCCATGTTTAGGTTTAAAACCGAAATGATTATCGGAGGTCAAGACAAACTCCTCCAGCCTATTTAAAAGGACTCTTTCTAAAACTTTCAACAAACTATTAGCTAAAGCTATGGGTTGGTAATTCTCCAAAGAGCTAATCTTACCCGCTTTATCTTTAATAATGGGTACCAGAATGATGGATAACATTGAATTAGGTAAAAGACCATGCACTAGACAGCCAGTGAAACACATAGAAAGTAATACACAGAGTTTCAGTGTAAACGTTATCCATCCCACAGGCCTTGTTGTCTTTCAGTGTCATAATTGCATGATATATTTCTTGTGGGGATACATTCACATTTTCATTTTCATTACTATGAATGCCTCTCATGACAAAAGTGTCACTTTTGACACAATTAAACAGCGCACTGTAGTGCTCCTGCCATAACTGATTTCTTTTACACCACTAACACCATCAATAGTAGCTGGTAGTGATGTTTTACAGTTATTTGCTTTTTTTACTTCTTTCCAAAAGTCCTTAACATTATTGTTTCCCAACTTTCTAGCAAGAGAGTCAGACCTCATATTATATTCATTTCTCCTTATAAATCTTAAAACATATTTAAAATTAGCATTTGCTTGTTTTTTATATTCAAACAAGGGGCCATGTCTCTGTTTACCTGAATCAACCCATGCTTTAAGAGCCCTTCTGGCCTCTGCATGGTGATAAACATCACATGCAACCATTAAACAATCAAATGTAAAAATTTTGGGCAAATATATTTTTAGACTGTGTCCAAAGTTAAAAATCTGGGGTTACTTCTAACCTGTTTAAATAGACTTGCAAGGGTTGAAAATTAAAGGCTTAAAGGCACCAATCGGTTCCATCTACTCTGCCATTCAAAAGACCAAATAATTGTGTGACATAGTCAAACTGCTGAAGAATTATTTTCTTGGTTTAGTTAAAAGGTCAGCAGTGATCATGGGTCAAACCTTAATATTCTGTGACTTACATACATATAATAGCATTTGTTAGGCTACTCTAAGGTGCCGGCTAAAATTAAATTAAATTGGTAACTCAAATTTCACCAAGCATGGACAGGGAGGGAAATACCTCTAAGAAATTATTCAGTAGTAGAGGATTTGACGGATATTACATGACTGACAGTCAGAGATGGGAAGTAACGAAGTACAAATACTTCGTTACTGTACTCAAGTAGATTTTTCTGATATTTTTACTTTACTTTACTACTTATTTTTATGGCGACTTTTTACTTCTACTCCTTACATTTTTAGACACATATCTGTACTTTCTACTCCTTACAGTTAAAAAAATTGGCTCGTTACTTTAGTTTTGAATCATTTCAATGGAGTTACCGTTATTATTTTTCACGTCATCAATACCAAATTCAGTCTAATTGGATGGGAATCTACGTTGCATTTGAAGCACCACTACAAGAGGAATCGACAGATTCGGCGGTATTCATTCGCGGCAAATCATTGCAGCTTGGTGGCGGTGGCGTTAGCATAGTAGTATGGACGACGAGATGATTGAAAATGAACACAACGGAGATCTAGTCCTATTGGCAGACATCCATTTAAAATGTAGGCAACGGCATGAAAAAAGTGGTTTCTACTTTTACTTTTATACTTTAAGTAAATTTACAAGCCTGTACTTTGTTACTTTTACTTGAGTAAAGAAGTTTAATCAGTACTTCCACTTTTACCAGAGTATTTTTCAACACAAGTATCTGTAGTTTTACTTAAGTACGGAAAGTGAGTACTTTTGCCATCTCTGCTGACAGTCGACACTTTCACCCCTGGACACATGAAGTACTGCCCATGATATACTTACTACCTGCTGTAGGAATCAATAGATGCTTTAGAGTGTTATGGCATGAACACATCAAATCCTGATATGTGCAGTACACGAATTGCTGTGTCGCTTTCTCACTTACTGTACTGACATACTGAGACAGAACAGATCATTTATTTTATGACATCACCTTGAAACAAATGTTTTTCACAAGCAATTTTAATCCAAAAGTCAGGATAGAGGTGCATATTTTCCTTTTCCCATTTAGACTGTCTGAAATTGGCTTAACATTCCAAGTTAAGGTTAGGTGAGAGCATAAAAAGTTTACCTGATCCTCATAACTAGTTTTAAGTGTAAAGGACAGTACTCAAGTTGAGGGGGGAAGAGGGGCGCAGGTATCCCCCTTCTTAAAAAAATCTTAAAAATGATCCCCCTTCTTAAATGACCATCCCCCTATATACCATTCCCTGTGACGTTTTATAACTGAATGTGTAAATTTCTATTTTATTTTAACAGTAATGGCAATACTATTGCCCTATCAACATTTGGCAGGCTATGAGTAGCGCACAGCCTGCGCTGTTCTGAACAGCATCATGGCCGAGCGGCAAAGACAACGTGATTTGAGGAAATGTGAAAATAAGGAGGGGAGGGAATCATCCGCAGGTTCCAGGTTCTAGTTCTAGTTTAACTAATAAAGTGTCAGAAATGATCTAAAATGGAGTTGATAGCAAAATCGGGAATTGGCATCTACTGAGCAGAGAATGTATTCATCCTACACTGACTGAAGCACATTAACTGAAAGGTGTCTCCATACAAGTAAAACCCTATTAATTCAAATGTATTTGTACACAAAAACTATAAATTTTAAGGCATCAAAGTAGAAGAAATATAAAAACATGTTTAAAATTTTTAATTTTCAAATTTCTCTTTTCGTTCATATTTTAATCCGTTTTCTTATCATTGGGCATGAGTTTAGGGCGATGCGTGCTCCCACGACAGGGGAGGTAATTCTCGGCACCACAGATGAAACCCAGAGGAGAGAATCGAAGCAGGGGCAGATTTAGGAAATCTGGATCACTAGGCAAAGACAGGCATGGGGCCCTCTGAATTGAGAAGACAACTCATAATACAGAAACCATTATAGAGACACAGAAATTTTAATAGAATAGACAAACATTATTTACTAAATTTTGACTGCCCTTAATGATTTTTTATATTTTTATATTAGGTCTAGGGAAAAATTACAAGTCAAGATATCTTTAATCACATTTTGGATAGTCAAAATGCATTTTGAGATGTCTCAAATGACATAATCAAATTTGTCATTTAAAGTGTCACACATCCGGAATTATAAACAAGATATTTCAGTTACTCTGAACTAGTCAAAACTATATATTTTTTATATCCCAATTATGAAATATCCCCCTAGTGCTCTAACTGAGCTGTCCTAACTGTAACCTGCAGAATTTTGCATAGCTGCAATGGGGCTGGCTCTTCTTGAAAAAGTTTCAAAATGCCACAATATAGAAAGAACCCAGCAGTATGGGATGTGCAGAGAACAAGAACTTTTTTTTACTCTAAGACTAATTTAAATTAAATTATACATTTTTTTCATATATTTAAACACTTTTTCTTGTCAAAATTTTTATTTTTTTCTTCAACAGCTTTTCTTCTCTGCTCCTCACCAGTCTTGCCAACTGCCCAGGAAGAAAAGCCGCTATTGTCAGGAATCCAGTTTTTGTGGGTTGTTTTTGTGTTTCCTTTTCTCCTCCACCAGGTGGTGCCCGTCCTCATTGGGCCTCCCTGCACACCTGCAGCTCGTTGCCTCATTACCTGTGGAGTGCTCTTAAGCTTCTGACTGCCACTACCTCGTGGCCAGTGTATTTACCAGTTTGGGGTACTCTAGCCATGCTTAGTTTAGCAGAGTCTAATCTGAGTTTTTGTCTGCCTGTTTTGAGTACATTAGCCAAGCTGAGTTTTTGTACACTTGAGTTTTAGCCTTGCTATTTTTGTCTTTGCCTCTCGGTAGGAAGTCATCCTGCAAAACTGGACGTTTCGGACCTTCTCTCCCTGGAAGGATCAACTGAGCCTTAAACTGAGCTGGGGATTCAAACTGGAGGTTTGGATCCACTTTTCCCCAAGAGGTCGTTTGAGTTTCACTCTGAGCAAGGGATTCATCTGCACCACAGCCCGTTCAAGTACCGCAGGAAATCTGAGTGGCAGTCAGCTTCTCCGTTCACCAAGGAACAACCGCAGTCTGAGTAAACCCTGTCCGCCCACCATCAAACAAGACAATCACTGGAACATCCCACACAGACTGGATTCAATAAAGGACACCTTTTTCTGGAAATGTGAGTCTGCAACCTATTCCTCCTCTTCAAGTCAAAGAATCTAATTTCCCACTGAGCCTGAGCTAACCGCAGTGTCTTCCCCTCACCTTTCAGTTCCGGTTGAGCAGTGTTCAGCGCAGCACTGAGCTAATCTCATTATACTAATTAAACCTGTTAAAACTTTTCCCTGGTCTCTCTGTTTGGTCTTCTGCATTTTGGGTCAGATCTTTAATTAAATCATGACAGCTATTGGCTGCCCTAAAAGGCGCTGTAAGGTGCTAAATAATGCCTGTCGTCAAATCAATGGCAAATAACTTCGACGGACCTGTTAGAATAGTTTGAACTCTTTCATTGCCTGTAGTCTAGCTTACTTTAAATTAGCCAATAGAAGCAACACTGATTTTCTGATAAACAGTATATTTTATAAAATCAATACTCTAAAAGCATATTTGAAACTTGAGAAAAAATATGATATTTTTTTATAGGCTTTTTTCATTTTCTGGCTAATTCTAATGTATTTTAATTTGTTTTAGCAGCTTTTTCAGATTTTGAAAATTATTTCAGATGTTTCAATTTAATTAATTGAATTTGAAAAAATACTTGACTTGAAAAGATTCAGATATTCATTTGCAATATTTTATGAAGTTTTTTTCTAAATCTTAATAGATTTGTAAAATTAAATAGAATAAGTAAAATTAAAGAAGTTTGCCTCCCATGGCTGTAAAGCTGATTACAGTGAGAAATTAGCCCCTAACTACGTAGGGGTAGTGATAGCCATGTCAGTCCAGGGACTGACTGCAGTTTTGCTGTAAGGTGCCTTGGTGAAGTTCAATGGCTGGCATACCTGACATGTAACAAACATACCATACATAGTGCTTTAGCTTAATAGACTATAGACTTAATTAGGCTATGTATACTTTAAAGAAACATATATACAGTATATATATATATATATATATATATATATATATATATATATATATATATATATATATATATATATATATATACACTGCCTGGCAAAAAAAAAGTTGCCACCAAAAAAAAAGGTCGCTCACTAATACTTTGTTGGACCGCCTTAAGCTTTGATTACAGCATGCATTCGCTGTGGCATTGTTTCGATAAACTTCTGCAATGTCAAAAGATTTATTTCCATCTAGTGTTGCATTAATTTTTCTCCAAGATCTTGCACTGATGATGGTAGAGTCTGCCCGCTAAGCAAAGCCCTCTCTAGCACATCCCAAAGATACTCAATGGGGTTGAGGTCTGGACTCTGTGGTGGCCAATCCATGTGTGAAAATGATGTCATGCTCCCTTAACCAGTCTTTCACAATTTGAGCCCGATGAATCCTGGCATTGTCATCTAGAATATGCCTGTGCCATCAGGGAAGAAAAAGCCCATTGATGGAATAACCTGGTCATTCAGTATATTCAGGTAGTCAGTTGACCTCATTCTTTGAGCACATACTGTTGCTGAACCTAGACCTGACCAACTGCAGCAACCCCAGATCATAACCCCGCCCCCACAGGCTTGTACAGCAGGCACTAGGCATGGTGGGTGCATCACTTCACCTGCCTCCCTTCTTACCCTGATTTGCCCATCACTCTGGAACAGGGTAAATCTGGACTCATCAGACCACATGACCTTCTTCCATTGCTCCACAGTCCAATGTTTATGCTCCCTAGCAAATTGAAGCCTTTTTTTTCCGGTTAGCCTGACTGATTAGTGGTTTTCTTATGGCTACACAGCTGTTCAGCCCCAATGCCTTGAGTTCCCTTCACATTGTGCGTGTGAAAATGCTCTTACTTTCAGTATTAAACAAAGCGTCAGTATTAAGTGATCGCCGATCACAATCATTCAGGATTTTTTTCCGGCCACATTTCATCCTTGAAGATGATGGGTCCCCACTATCCTTCCAATTTTTAACAATGCGTTGGACAGTTCTTAACCCAATTTTAGTAGTTTCTGCAATCTCTTTAGATGTTTTCTCTGCTTGATGCATGCCTATGATTTAACCCTTCTCAAACAGGCTAACATCTTTTCCACAACCACGGGATGTGTCTTTCGACATGGAAATGAGAAGCAAGTCATTGCAGCAGTTGGGGTTAAATAACTTGCTGCCAGCTGAAAGATAATCGCCCATGTAGTAATTATCCAATAGGAGGCTCATACATATTTGCTTAGTTGAATCCAAGTGGCGACATTTTTTTGGCCAGGCAGTGTATATATATATATATATATATATTAGGGCTGTCAGTTTTAAAGCGTTATTAACGCGTTAGACTATAACGCCGACATTTTTTTTTACGCACGTTAATCGCGCATCAAAACAAACGCACCGTTCGCTAGTAATCTTTATTTTTCTGCAGCGCTCTCTGTACTGTTTGTTTTACCCTCTGCGCTTTCCGTAGCTTCAGGAATGCTAAGTTTGCGGGAGAGTCCGCAGCTTAACAGACCCGTGCTTTGAATGGGCAAAAATGGCCAGCAGACAAGGTATCCTGAATGATACGTTTTTTTTTTAAGTTATGCCAGAAGGCTCTCTTGACAAAACCCGAGTCGTCTGTGTGTGTTTTCCAGAAGAAACGAGCGTTCACTGGCTTAGTGCCACCAAGACAAAGAAATGAACTAAGTCATGTGGAATGCTGTTCAGACCAAAGGAATATTAAAGCATTTTGAAAATGTTCTTCATGTAAAATGTTATGTTACTGAGATGCCTGCAAAGCCCTGTTATTGTAATTTCGTTTGATTTATTTATTTTTTTGTGAGTAACTTAATTTCATTTGAATTAAATCTGTATTTCATAACAGAATGTGCACTTTATTTTAACAGTACATCTTTATTTTTGTCCTATGTTTGAGAAAAAAACTTAAGCTTATAGAGTACTTTGAAGTACTGTTTACTGTTCTGTAGTTTTGTAAAGTAACTTGTAAAGTTTTGATGGAAGCATAACGCCTAATTTAAAATGTAGAATTTAAACCAGGATATTTTTATTCTAGTTTCTTAAAATTGCTTGAAAAATAATGATAATAAAAAAAAAAACTTTTTGTGTAAGCATGTGTTTTTTACATTTTTGCATAATTGCTTTTTTAAATGGCCAAATAAAATAAAAAAAAGAGAAAATATGCGATTAATTTGCGATTAATCACGAGTTAACTGTTGATAATATGCGATTAATCGCGATTAAAATTTTTAATAGTTTGACAGTACTAATATATATATATATATATATATATATATATATATATATATATATATATACCATCCCACTTCTTTCTTTTTTTACAACTCGACTACTGGTAAAGCAGTAAAGTGTTTAGAGTAAAATTTCTATGATTGACTCAATCATTGTCACTTAAGCCATGCATATTCCCTATTTCAAATATTAAAGAACATAAAATACAGTTAAAGCTTTATAAATGACAGTAAATGTAAAGCCATGCATAATATGTAATTTACTTGTGAACATTCTTAAAACAATGATTTATATGGTGAACAAATCTTTTGAACAAATAATTCTACTGAAATTATCCTAGTTATACAGTACATGGAAAAGAACTGCTGTTTACCATAACTAGAGTAATTGCACTTTTTTCCATTGAAAGTGTAAATAAATGATAACAGTATTTGCAACCACATATCATAGTTTGCAATATTTTGGAGAGTTTTTAACATTTTGCAAACTGTGCAAAACCAGCTGTGGCTTGTCTTTGGCGTACAAAAAAAAACACACACAAAAAAAACAACAACAAAACAAACAAGGCTATGCTTCAGATGATCATCTAAACTAATCATGAACATTTCTGTGTCTGCAAACCTCAGCTATCATCCTCTGGAAGATGTTGCAGCGCCGAATGGTCTGGAACACTTTGTTAGAGATTCCCTGTGAAATGCATTGCAGGCTCTTCTTCACAAAGGTTTTACCCTGAAGAAAAAAAACTGAGGTCAAACTGAGAAAGGTTTGGATAAAAAAAAAAAACCTTTAGCCAGGTGGGTCTACTCACTTCTGTATTAAAGGTAGCAGCAGCATGAAAGAACAGCTCACATATCTCGTGCATCCCATCAGTGTCACAGGTTGAGTTTTCGAGGCATGAAAAGAATCCACAGCCCACAGCTACAGCGCCACTCAAACATCTGGCCACATCAGCTACAGAAACACATTCATTAGGGTAATATAAGCTGTAAGAGTCCACTTTAAATTTGTTGTTTGCTCTATAGTACCACATTATTAGTCAATATTCTAAATATGTAATATTATCAGCTAAAGGTGGGTGTAATTATGAATAAACAAAAACAATTAAATGAGAAACTGGCACAAGCTGGTTGTCACGCTTCATCTGCCTGTTTTTCAACCATTAAGCATTTTTTCTATAAATTAAGAGCAGCAGCATTTACTCAGCTATACCTTACCCACTTCACCCTTCCAGAACTTGTCTGTCATTTTTCACTCTTTTTGCTCCTATGTTCTGATTCCTACAGGTCAACAGGGATGCTTAAGAGATTTATTTTCCTTTGCTATTATTATTAGCACTACTAACAATATAGAAGTATAGTTAACTGAGAATGTACACAGGCATGCTATTATTACTATTATGAGCATTGACAATAATTTCAAACACTCTATAAAATCTTGGGTTATATTATCTACCCAACTGGGTTATCAAATTATTCACCCATTATGAGATATGTGTAGGGTAGTTGGGTCAGTTTTATGGGACATGGGTTATTTTTAATTAACCCATCTTCTGGTTCAAGATGTTTTTCATATCCATCAACTCAACGTGCATCGGTTGACCAGCATGTGTGTTAATTTTTTTTCTTTGAACTCATCACCTGAAAAGACAACCTCTATCTGGGAACCCTCCCTGCCCCTGATTGTGCCAAACTGCACAATTGTGCAAAGTTGTGTCTCTGTTGTATAACATATTAAAATTTTGTATTTTATTGTCATTAGTTGGCTGGTTTGGCTAAAAAGCTAGAAACATAGCTGTAATCATAGATGTACCCATGGATAGAGCTTTTGATTAGACTGAATGTTATAACCTTGACATGAATATAGGAGTTGTTTTAGCGAGAATTGATCAGAAGTGCAGTGTAAATGGTCCCATCCACCATATCCACCTCTCTGGCTTCAATGCATGCTCCCGAAACAAGGGAAACAGAATTTTATACAACACCAGGACAAGAACGTCTGGAAGTCAGTCAGATCTTCACATCCCTGGGACATCGGTTAGTTTAGCAACAGCTAGTGGTGACAACTTCTTCTTCTGCACGATAATGCTACAGGCTGCTTTCCTGCGCATGCTGCCACTATCTGGTGAATTCCAGTACTGCACATTTTACCCAGATCAGCTCAAAAGTGAGATCCGGGGCTCTCTAGGAAACATCCAGTGGTCAGTGTACGGCAGCCTCACAGCTGTAGTAACAATGTAGTTTGCCACCATCAATGTGTGAGTGAATGGGTGAATGACTGAATGTTGTTTAAAGTGTTTTGGCAAGTCTTCTGACTTGAAAAAGCCCTATATAAGTACAGTCCTTTTACCATTTTCAAACTAGAATACTTGCAGCCAGTGGAGCTAACAACCTCAAGAACAGCTTGTAATTACAAGTTTGAAACTTTGTCTGTTGATGTTCTAGGTTGTTATACACTACTGTGCATCGTTTTAATGACACCATTTCAAATTGTTCCATGATTAACTTGAATGCTTCCGTTTTGTGTTGTGGCTATTAAGTATTAATAAATTTCCAGGCCTTGCCTTGTAAAGACTCTAGTATCATGTTTATTGCATACAGCATACTTTGCATGACCAAATTAAGCATGTATTTTAAAATAGATATGGATAGTATTTTGCAGTTATAGTCAATCAGAGGTTTTGGACAATTTTACCAAGCATTTATAAAAATTACTTAACAATTTTATTAATTTTCTGTACCGGCTGCTGTTTGTCATGCTTTGTGTTGTGTTTTTTTTTTACTCAATTTGTGATGGTTATTTCTTGTTTTTAAAAATAATATATTTTTATCTTTAGATTATAGCAAATACAGGTTCAAATAAAAAACACTTAATGAACAAATTTAAAGAAGTGCAGTGAAAACAAACCTTTGTTCAATATAAATGACAAAAGACATGAAAAAATGTTGAAAAAGGATTAACTAAGGAACGCTCTTTAAAGTTTTGTGGGGGACTTGTTTAATAGATATTTTAATTAAGCCCTTATAAGGATTGTTAAACAATTTATCATTCGTCCTCTTCACACAACTTCCACAGTTTAAATCTACTCCATTCTGCTGCACTTTGCCTGTCGTACATTCTCCCTGTTTAGCCTCCAAAGTTAAACCCACTCACTCACCCATCTGCCAGGCATCTGGCTCAGATCTACCATAATCATCCCCCTATCTCCGCTGTTTGCTGTCTTTGCTCCAGAGCTGGTATTGCAAGGAACTCTGATCCCACTGATCCTGACTGAGCTTCTGAGGTGTATTTGTGAGATGGGAAGCCAGGCATTGTGCACCAGTGCAGGATATGGTCCTCTGACATTGCCCCACTCTGGTGCAGTCTCTGCCAGGTGTGTGGGAAGGGATAGCGGTAGATCTGTTCCAGATGCTTGGCAGATGTGAACCAGATCTGGGCAAAGGAGTTGGGTGGCTACGTCTAGCTCTGAAGGATAACCAGGGAGACTGGATCCAGGGCAGAGTGCAGCAGAGCGGGGGAGAGGTCAACTCTGAAGGCTACATGAAGAGGATGAATGATAAAATAATACTTATAAGGGCTAAATAAAAGCAGCTTTTGTGCAAAATGATGCCCTGCAGATAATGGATAAATGATTAACTAGAACTAGAAGTAACTTATTTAACTTATTCAATGTATCCCCACCAATTTAGTGACCTAGGCTAGGTTAACAGCAGAACTATAAATTATCAATCAAAGAACTATTTATCTCTGTCTATTCAAACTATTACCAAAAGAGGCTGGATCTGGCCTGAGTGATAAACCATTCGTACGTGAATCACAAACAACTGCAAGTTAAACAAAGATGTCTTTACTCTAATAATTCAGGATTACAGAAATCTAACATCTTTGCAAAACACTACACGCTATTAGAAAATAAACACAAGGTAGATTAAGTGACTAGTTTTGAAAGAAAAAGAATAAAACCCTAAGACTCCATATTACTGGCTAATGAGATTGTCCAAGATAGGCCAGATGGTAATACATTCAAAGATTTCCATTTGGAATAGCAACAGATATGATAATAACAACAGTGCAATTAAAACAATGTAAATACATTCAGCTTAAATGATAAATGGTTAAAAATGCATTAAAAACACCAGCATGTTACAACCATCCTCAAACAGCAGCAGCAGAAGTTCATTCAGTAAGCGGGAGGGGCAACAGGGCAGTGAGTGTGTGTGTGTGTGTAACCCCTCTTTTCATACGATGAAAGGGATGATGGGAGGCAGTGTGTAACAATAGATGGTTCTCAACCACGTGGCCACAGGCAGTTAAATGTGAGCAAATTCTCTATGAACTAACCTTAAAGCAGAAAGTAGGATAGAAAGAAAAGAAGAAAGAAACCTTTCTTCAGCTATTCACATCAAATTTCTTTCAACCTTTAAACCAGAGTTCTTATAACCAGCATAGATTAAACATCAGCATTAGATTGAGATTTCCTTCTTATCTGCCTGTCTTGCCCAAGCGCAGCACCTCATTAAAGCATCAAATGGAAAAGTGGATGGGTTTTACATAGAGACGTCTTGCAGTCTGGGTAAGGAAGTGGGGTGGGGGAGAGAGGTGGTCGCGAGCTTCGGCCTCAGAGTGGGTCCGTCGGCTCCCAAAAGTAAGGGCGTCCTCCTGCAGGTAGACCGTGATTGGTATCGAGGTCCTCACAAGGGGGGGGGGGGGATCCACACAGCATTTAGCTTCTGACATCCCCGTCTCACAAAGTTCAGCGGGATCTATGCACGATGGGTCACTGCAATGCTTAATTTTTGACGCAGGAAAACGAAAGCTACTTCCAGCTAGCTTTCTTTAGCATTCCATGTGCCTCTCCTCACAGGTGGCGAAACTGAGGGAAAGAGACCGATTTCCTTTCCGCGCTTGGCTCTAAGTTTCTAGAACCAGTCTTTTGTTCTCTTTGTGAAGGGGGGGGGGTTGATGCGGTTCATCAAATGGATGTAGCTTTTTTTTTATCTACCAATCCTTAAAGAGCATCCCTTACATTCCCCAACATTATTTCCCTTCCTTTTTCAGTCCCGGTTCGCCATCGTTCAGAGCAGCACTGGACCAATCTCTATCTGTTCTCAATAAACCTGTTAAACCTTCCCCTGGTCTCTGATTGGTTTTCTGCATGTGGGTCAGATCTTTGAATAAAATCATGACAACTAGATGATTATTGAAATAAATAACTATTAATTTCATTAATTGTTTCAGCTGTAATATATATATATATATATATATATATATATATATATATATATATATATACATATATATATATAATATATATATACATATATAAATAGGTTTTACGGTACTTATTGCGGCAAACAGCATGACAGAACAAGATGTCTACTGCTAGTACTAGTCTGCAGACTCATCTGGTGGTATTTCTGATGCAGTTTTGCAGATCGCTTGGCAGAGTTTTAAAAAACAGGGAAAAAGGGAAAATAATAATAATGTTTTTGTGTGAACTGTGCTCATCAGAAACTATCAAACAAGTTCATACCTCAGCCATATCCACTTCAAATTTAAAGCGACACATCGAGTTAAAGCATCCAAGCTATCTTTGGAAATATCTACTACTGAATGAGGAATGTGAATGTTCCTGAAGTTCTGTGTTATTCTGCTAAATAAAGAGTTCCCTGCACATCCAGTATGCCTTGACTGCATTGACTATTTTAAATTTCTTTCTATGTATTATGATCTGACATTTAAAGGGTGAAATACAAGGCTCTATTGCAGAGAGCTGTGGCTTAATTGACCAAAATGAACTTGAATTAGTTTATTTATTTTCATGATCTGCCCTCATTGTCACCTTTAATTGTTCATTTCACTCACCTGCCTAACGCTGCCCAATCTGTAATAACTCCTCATCCTATCCACCGGAGTTTCTACTTTACATTCGGTTCAGCCCAATTTGTCGGGGCCAGATCATTTTCGTGTTTTGTGGTCTGTTTAGTTAGTTTTAGTTTAGTTCCAATGTTCAATCTCCTGGTTGCTGGAGGCCAGCGGATTGAGAGGGTTTTCATGTCGCCTTGTCTTCTGATCGTGTCCTGGTCGTTCTACATGGAGCCCTCAGGGTTTTGGCTCGGAACGCGGAAAGGGTACGTTTTATTCCCATAAGCCTGGCTCCAAGGAAGAGACCAGTTTAAAATCCTGCTGAAATCCTGGTACAACGTCTTGTCTCTGTTCCCTCAACCACTGAGCCTACCTGTCTGCATCTGAGCCTGCCTGTTTGCATCTGAGCATGTCTGTCTGGACCCCTCTGCCTCTAAACAAGCCTTCTCTGTGGATTCCTGGAACCCTGTTTCCCTCTGTTCCTGTTTGGATTGGAACTTCTGATCAGCTGAGGACTCCTGGATTCCTGGACTTTTCCTGCCTGCTCTGTGTTTCCCCTGACCTGGACCGGTCTCCTGCTTGTTTTGGACTATTCTACTGACTGTCTCAACTTGAATACTCGGTCCATTTGTGCCATTTTCTAACATTTATAGGTTTGTTAACTTAGTTGTGTGTGTTTGAACTAAACTTTGAGCTTGAATTAAACTTTGAGCAAACATTAATTCATCAACAGCTGAATCAATGTGTGCTGTTGAGTTTAACCTTTTGACCCTGTAATATGTAATATGTAATGAAAAACGATAATATCAAGTTTTAGACCAGACTTTAATATGGCCAACCCTCCATAAGCATGCACAAATGGAGTAAAAATTGGCAGACAATCCATATTAATGGGTAAACAGAGTGCTTTAGTTAGCTGTTAGGGGCCGGTTAGGGACTGGGCCATGGTCTGGGTCTGCCATGTGGTCAGTCACTGCTTTATGCATGCTGCAGGTGTACTTGTGCTGGGCTGCAAGCAAGGAGGGCAGGGAAAACATGGACTGAATTCCTAGTGATGCAGGCGAGGATTGCAACGATTGAGCTTAACAACTAGAGCAGCAAGCATTAATCATCCAAAGTGTCGAACATTCTTTTGTTGGCACTTAAAACCCGCTTGGTGTGAAAGCAGTGTTACGCTATCAAATAACGGGAAACTGGCAAACGACCACAGTTAAGTGAATAATTACAGGGTTTATGATTATTAATTCAAATTCATATTCCAACCACATTAGTTCAGATTTTTCAACAGTTATTTAAAAAGATAAAAATAGATTTGATGCAAAACTATCCAATTATTTAGGGGCTGAGGAACATTAGAGGGAGGAATCAGGCCTATTAAAACCACTGACAGGGCATAACAAGGGATAATCTTATTAGATAAAGGCTACCTGATTTCTTCAGCAGCCTATTGTTCTCAGAGGTGTCAATTAACAAAGTATAAATAATTTTTTACCACGCTTAAGAAGAAATTTTCGAGTAATTTGTTTTTAGACAACTTTTTTTGCAATTATCTCTACTTTCTCCTCCTTACATTTTCAAAATAGTTTGTTTTGTTTTATTTAAACTAATTCTCGTTACGGCCTTTTGGCATTTGGTATTTTTCAATATTGAAGCGTGGTCTGCGTTATATGTTGTGGGTCTAGATACGGCCGAGGCGGTGAGGAAGTGGGGGCGAGTTTGTGCGACAACGGAGCACTGACTTTGTGCAGTATTTTTTAATGCAAGGCCTTCCAGAATCTATAATGCATGGGCGTTATTATTTTTTCAGTTAATGAGGTTTTAATAGGCCTAGGTGGAGTACAACTTTTCTACTTCTGTTATTTGCTGTTTTTTCTCAAATAAAATGCCTAAAGATATTACAGCTTTCATTGATTTATTTCAAATTTGAAACATAAAAAGGTAAGGTAAAAAAATAAAATAAAAAATGAACCAATTAATCGATCGAATCGTATCGTATCGTGGTGTATTCTTGAGTATCGAAAATAATCGAAATGTTGGGTCAAGAAATCGATTCTGAATCGAATCGCCATGATGGGTCTGATTTACACCCCTAGTAGGATTTATAGCTTACCACAGAGTATTAGGGCCTTGCTAGAGACTTCTTTTTCTTCTATTTTGAGAACAAAGTAGTAAAATTACAAGAATAAAGTAACAAAATTACAAGAATAAAGTCATAAAATTATGAAAATAAAGTTGTAAAATTACGACAATAAAGTCGTAAAATAACGAGAATAAAGACATAAAATTATGAAAATAAAGTCATAAAATTACGCGAATAAAGTCGTAATATTACGAGAAAAAAGTCACGAGAATGGTCAAAAAATTACAAGAATAAAGTCCTAAAATTATAAGAAACCAGTTGTATTTTATGACAGCTCCTACAAGAAGCACTTTCTTCACTAAAATGAGGAATGTCAAGCATCATGTGAAGTTATAGTTAGGCTCTGGTTTGACAAATCAGGAAATCTATTAGCACCAGGATCAAATTGGGCAGAATGTCAAAGTGGACTCAGGTTGCTGAATGGTGGAGCTGGTCGGCCATAATATGCTGGTCGGAACTCAAAGCTTTGTTTCTGAAATGGGTTGTTTTATGATGACTTCATTCTTGTAAAATTACAACTTTATTCACGTAATGTGATGACATTATTCTCATAATGTTACGACTTTATTCTGGTAACATTGCAACTTTATTCGCGTAATGTTATGACTTCATTCTCGTAATATTACAACTTTATTCTCGTAATGATATGACTTTATTATCATAATGTTATGACTTTATTCTGGAAATAGAAGGAAAAAAAATCTCTAGACTGACCCTAATACTCCGTCGTAATACTTCTACTTGAGTAATAAACATTGATACTTGGACACAGGGTTTTCAAAGGACTGAGTAATCTTTAATTTAATCCTTTTTATGCTCTTAGAAATAATTTCTATCTGTTCTCAATAACAGAGTAGAAAAAGAAGTGGGAGCCGTGTTGCACAACTGAGCAAGAAGTACATTAGAGTCTCTAGTTTGAGAAACAGACGTCTCACAGGTCCCCAACTGGCATCTTCATTAAATAGTACCCGCAAAACACCAGTGTCAACATCTACAGTGAAGAGGCGGCTGCGGGATTCTGGGCTTCAGGGCAGAGTGGCAAAGAAAAAGCCATATCTGAGACTGGCCAATAAAAGAAAAAGATTAAGATGTGTAAAAGAACACAGACATTGGACAGAGGAAGACTGGAAAAAAAGTGTTGTGGACGGATGAATCCAAGTTTCAGGTTTTAGGATCACAAAGAAGAACATTTGTGAGACACAGAACAAATGAAAAGATGCTGGAAGAATGCCTGACGCCATCTGTTAAGCATGGTGGAGGTAATGTGATGGTCTGGGGTTGCTTTGGTGCTGGTAAGGTGGGAGATTTGTACAGGGTAAAAGGATTCTGAATAAGGAAGGCTATCACTCCATTTTGCAATGACATGCCATACCCAGTGGACTTGATTGGAGCCAATTTAATCCTACAACAGGACAATGACTCTAAGCACACCTCCAAATTGTGCAAGAACTATTTAGAGCAGAAGCAGGCAGCTGGTATTCTATCGGTAATGGAGTGGCCAGCGCAGTTACCAGATCTGAACCCCATTGAGCTGTTGTGGGAGCAGCTTGACCGTATGGTACACAAGAAGTGCCCATCCAACCAATCCAACTTGTGGGAGCTTCTGGAAGCGTGGGGTGCAATTTCTCCAGATTATATCAACAAATTAACCGCTAGAATGCTGTAATTGCTGCAAATGGAGGATTCTTTGACGAAAGCAGTTTGATGTAAAAAAAAATCTTATTTCAAATACAAATCAGTATTTCTAACCTTGTCAATGTCTTGACTCCATTTTCTATTCATTTCACAACGTATGGTGGTAAATAAGTGTGACTTTTCAGGAAAACACAAAATTGTACACAGTAATGTATATATAGTGCTGTAAAAACTAATAAATGAATAAAAAGAAGATACAGCTTTACGATCAACCGGAAACACGCAGAACCAGTTATATCTGATATAATTTATCAGATGAAATTGTGCTTATAAAACTTTTTAAATAAAGATTTTTAATGCCACGATAATTATATTTAATGAATTTTAATGTCAATTAAGGCCTTAATTTAAAAATAATAATTTAATTACTTTTAATTATTTTTAATGATCCGCTGAACACTTCCAGTTATTTACAGCTAAAGGTTATAATTATCTTGTTTGGACAATAATAAAAGGACTGCAGCAAAAATGTTGTAAGTAAGGTTCAAAAGAAAAAGGGGAAAAAATAGTAATTGGCTCAGGCTAGAGACTTACTTGGGCTGTTGGCAGAGAAGCGTGCACGACGGGGTGCGGCCTCCTCCGGCAGCATCTGGAAGCCGGAGGTTAAGCAGAGTGAGAGGAGGAAGAGCAGGGCCAAGCTGCGCAGCATCTTCTCTACGGGGCTGATGAATTTAAAGATGTACTTTTCCCTCCCGTGATAGCAAGTGTGCGTTGAGGCTATGACTTACCAGCGAAAATTTATATAGAGCCGGTACTGAAGCAACCAATAAGAGCGTGCCGTTTCCACAGGGGGCAGGATCATGGTTTATTCATGAGTGTAATTAACTTCCACAGCTAAGTGAATATTTCCACAAAAATAAACAGTTACTGAGATTAACCTTTGTCGGTGTTTGCTCTTCACTTAATGAACATGTCCTCAGCAATAAAAATCTTGTAAAATAAAATGAAAACCCTGTATCACATTTAAACAGAATGTGTATCTTTTCCCCGCTACGCTAAGCGGAACCTTGGATCTTTATCTTTACTTATCACTGTTTTCATATAAGCCAGAGGATCTGATTCTAGTCACGTTCTTTGCGTTTCCTGTAAGGTTACGCCTACTACACAAGAGCAACCATAGGATGTGACGGACAGTGGAAAGAAGGAGACCTGTGGACCCAGAACTTCATGGAAAAGTTAACTTTCAAAACAGCTCTTATGGAAAAATACAGTCCTCGAATGGAATACCTAAATTAAATTGTCAAACAGCTAAATTAAAAAAGCTGAATCAAATGTAAAGTAAATAACTAAAGGGATTAAATGAAAGCTTTGGTAAGAAAAATTTTGCAACATGTTAGCAGTTGACTGTGGCAGTATTTGAAAATTATGGTGTACTAGGGCTAGATAAAAAAAAAAATGTAATTGTAATTTTGCCCTGACAATATGTTCTGATATCAATATGCACCTGCACACATATAGCTATTACATCAGAACTTTTAAGTTATGCATTTCTCAGATCTTTGTTGTTAATTAGACTAACAATAAAACTTATGTTTTCAAATTCCAATATAAAAACAATGTAATGCTGGGGACCTAACTTTAAATACTTGCTTAATGAAACAATGAAATATGCTCTGTCCTTAAAAATATACTATTTTAGTTTAATCACAAAGTATTGAAGATGTAACATTGACTCTTTTCACTGTTCTTGCAGGGAAATTCACAAATTTTGCTTGGCTTCATTTGAACCTTTTATCTTTATTGTACCAACTCCATCAGCCTGATATCATAGTGCCTACTGGCCATAGCTGTAAAGGCTCCAGTTTGCAGTTAATTATTTAAGCATACTTTCCCATCATTTTCCCATATTAATAATCTGCTGTAAATCTGCCATATATTATTAGCACTGCCCATGTATACATTAGTAGCCCGATTTACACTACCCTCTGAAATACAATCTGTGCTGATTTCGGACTGAGCTTGGGTCAATTGAGCATGCCGAGCTCGGTTCTTTATGACCATTTACACATCATGCTAGCACGTTCCTCGTCTCCTAGTGACCATCTACGGTACTACTGCTCTCTAGAGGGAATCGAGCAAATCAACATGGCGGTGCCCATAACATTCAGGAAGTTTGGTTATGATTGTGTTATTTCATTGTTTGCGGAGAGTCAGGTGAAGAAGGCAGCCTTTGGGGAATTTACATGACAGAGTCGGGAAGCGAAAAGGACAAATGATAGTCTAATCATGGCAAACAGACACAGGAAACAATGACAGGAGTTGAGGTTCATCACACTCTAAGCAGAATCATCACTGTAGGCACGATAGGGAAGCTAGTACTTTTATGAATCTCTGAATTATGATGATTAAGGAGGCTGATGCGGTCTGCCCATGCACTCTTTGTTATCTGAGAACCGAGCCAAAACTGAACTGCACTATATCCGTGTTAACTGCGTCACACACGCAGACAACCTGGTTTCTGAGCATAAGCAAGCCTTAAGCCTGTAGCAGCATATGTATAGAAAACTGTTCAAGATAGCCTGACCATTTTGGAAGATGTAAAGGTAAGAGAAAGGTAAAAGCAAGGTTTGCCATCTTTATGAACATTTACTGCCCACTTAACTATCCTACATGTCTGTAAAGTTGTTTGCAATCTGAATTACTTCTTTTTAGTTTATTTACTTTTCTTTCTTGGATCTGTACATCACCCTCAGGCCCTCTTTGGTCCACTGACTTCTTACACTATATCTTTTAGAAACAGATTAATTGCTACTTTTTCCTGTGTGGGAGATTAGGAAAACTGTGTGTGTCTTATCTGAGGGACCGGGGCTAGTGAAGTGTGAGACTACATGATGGAGTAGATTACATTTCCAACTCAGCCTGGTTGACCAGAGGAAGTTGTGGGCCTTTTTAAATCTGGAGGTCACTAGGCAATGATAACTATCACCCACAGGTCAAACTTTCCTCCATCCCCTCTCCTCTGCCCTGTGGAAAAACACCATGTTGCCTTTTTTTTTTTTTTTTTAACTAACAGTGTTTTTAATTTAGATTAATCCTATTTTCAGTGCTAGAAAAAACATTCCCTTTGTAGATTTTATTTTTGCTTTTCTCATCAATTATTAATGATTAATTAAATAATTGTATTTATTTATTCAATGTTATTTATTCACTGTTTGGAAATGTAGCACCTAATATTGTAAGGCTCTCACAGGTGGACTATTATGGCTGCTGCTATTATTACTTTTCTTTTTGGGGAGCAGAAAGGCAATTCAGGTTTTTTTTTTTCCACCTGTGAACCAAAAGACCTCGCATAGGAATGTGAGGCTCTCTCTAAGACTGAGAGGAAGGTTGTAGGTGCCACCAGAAGGCATTTAATTTTACTGAGACGTTGGTAATCTAGAATGGGATCCCCCCCAGTTATCCAGGTTGGCACCATAGGATTGGTGTGTATCGGGCAGAGTTAAATTGCATATCGGGCAGAGTTAAATTACCTGTAGATAATGGGAAAAGTTTTGCAGTTCTATCGTAGTAGAACAAAAGGCAAGGTTTCCGGGGAATTGTCAACTGCCCAAGGAGAAATTTTTGATCAATTGCTAAGAAAATAAGGTTCTTTTAATGTTGCAATAAACAAAAATGTTAAAGACAAAATAAAAGATAACTTTTCTTTTTGGGGAGCAGAAAGGCAATTCAGGTTTTTTTTTTCCACCTGTGAACCAAAAGACCTCGCATAGGAACGTGAGGCTCTCTCTAAGAGTGAGAGGAAGGATGTAGGTGCCACCAGAAGGTACTTAATTTTACTGAGACGTCGGTAATCTAGAGTGGGATCCCCCCCAGTTATCCAGGTTGGCACCATAGGATTGGTGTGTATCGGGCAGAGTTAAATTGCATATCGGGCAGAGTTAAATTACCTGTAGATAACAGGAAAGGTTTTGCAGTTCTATGGTAGTAGAACAAAAGGCAAGGTTCTGGGGAATTGTCAACTGCCCAAGGAGAAATTTTTGATCAAATGCAAACCCAACTGTTTTTAATATGCTTTTTTGTTTCTGCATTTTTTTTTTATTCATTTTTCATTTTTTCCTACTTGCTTTGATTCTGTTTTATCTTCCTGTATTATAATCATGTAAAGCACTTTGCATTGTCTTTGTACTGAATTGTGCTATACAAATAAATTTGCCTTGCCTTATTAGATTCAGGTTGATAATTGTGTACAAATCTTTTTAGAATCGGCTTTGTGAAGAAAATAAATGCAATGGACATATATGAAGACATAGATTTATCTCATTTAATAAAACTATTTAGGAAATCAAATAGATTAAAAAAATCATAGGAGTAAATCACAGTAATTGAATTCAAGTACTTTATTAAGCCCAGTAGCCCACGCTTCAATATAGGTAAACTAAGGTTCATTTACTGCAATGTGACTGGAACTGGCACCAGGGAAAAAAGGGTAAACATTTTTTAACCTGCTCTCAAGAATACAGGTAGATATTGTCTTATGACAAGAGACTCATAATCAGCTGAAATAGCAAATGATTTTAAATCCCCTGAATTCCATCTTGTTCTCTGCCTGCTATAACTCCGAGCAAAGAGAAGTAGCTATCCTAATTCACAAAAATATAAATTTCACAGTATTAGACCCATGTACAGATCCAGATACTTAGACTCAACTTCATTTGAGATCACTACTTTAGGGAAATTCTGGTTCTAGTAGCTTATATGGAGTACAAAAAGTTAAAGCAAGATGCCATTAAAGATTAAAAAGATATGACAGACACTATAAAAAAGTGTATATAGTAGCAAAAAAAACATTTAAAAAAAAGAAAAATGAAATTAAACAGACTGTCATGTTCTTGGCGCTGATGGTTCGTTTTTTTTTTTAACTCTTGTTCACCTTTCTGATTGGTCCAGCGGCTGATTAGCGCCAAACATTTCCGCCTGGTTCCTCAGCAATTTATGATGTTGGCTTGCTTAACATCAGTGCAAGGTTGTTTGAGCAGTTTGGTGAGATTAACTCCAGCGATCTGAATCTTGTTCTGTTTTCATGTTTGTGACCAGTTTCTGCCCTGGTTTTTGTTTCGCCCCTGCCTGCTCAGTTAGTTTAATCTGTTCTGGAATGATTCCTGGATACTACTGGCTTCTGAAATGGGAATGTCCTCTGACTCCCCCTCAAGGACACTGCTCGGCTAGCTGGGGAGTAACCTCCCTTAGGATTCAACTCTTGCCTCCGGGATCAGACTGAACTTTGAATCAGGTCAATGACTTTTGCTCCAAGTCGTGATCAGCCCAACAATCCAGTCACTGACCTGTATTTCCTACCTTTATTGGCCCGCAGCTAACGAGCAGACCGCGTTCCTTTTTTTGTTTTAAACAAATGCTTTGAACTTTCCCACTGCCTGTGTTGCCTTCAATTCTGGGTCTAATGTTCTGAGTTCATTACACAGACAGTAGACTGATTATTGCACTTGTACTGCAGATATGTACAAGGTAGATTTATAATATCAAAGATATCTATAGATGACCAAAATGTATGTTTTGTTTGCATTTATGGCCCAAACCTTGATGACCCCCCCATTCTTTCTATTTTCTTCATTTTTGTTAGAAGATTCAGGTACTTCACTTATTTTTGGGGGCAATTTTAAGTTAGGCCTAATTGAAAAAATAGACATTCTTAATACAATGGAAAATCAATGCAGATTGTATTGATAGATAGAATATCTTTAAAATAGCCTTCTTTATGACTAAAACGCTGTTTGATGAACAGACTGACACTTCAGTACTTCAGCATAGAGACATTTGTAGGCCGGTAGCCTATTTCCTGAATTCTCTTTTGGTCGGAAATTCAAGCGGGATTCAACGATGTTAGGGTTCCAGTTTGTGGGGGTTGTTTTGTTCTTTTTTCAGTTTTTCATCTGTGCATCAACCAGATGGTGCCATTGTTTCTCTGCTGGTCTGGAGGGATTTGTGTTTTTCTCAACCTCTCACACCTGCAGCCTATTTGGTCATCACTTCCTAAGGAGTATTTAAGCAGCAGACTTTCTTCAACTCCTCGCCAGAGTGTTTGCCAGTATTGGGTACTCTAGCCCCTCTGAGTTTTGCTGAGTCTAACTTTGAGAGTTTTTCTGAGAACTCTTGTCCTAACCTTGTTTCTTTCTTGTGAATCTTCGGCAGGATATCT
>CM060069.1:3749715-3759715 GCA_030533445.1 Cyprinodon diabolis | reverse complement strand
CATCACTGACAAGAGGATCGTTGGCTGTGTCTGTAGGTTTTCCTTTTCCTGTTCTAGCAGGTTTGGAGATGTACGGCTTCAGTATCTCATAGACTTACTTCTATAAGAGACAGAGAATTAGGAAGACAAAAACCGGTGGAACAATGATCATGCAGCTGGAGGAAGATGTATGATCACTGTAGTATTTTCTTCAGTATGTAGATCATTGATTGTTTTTATTCAGGCGGGGGTTTACATTGGGCAATACTAGGCCCGTTGCCTAGGGCCTCAAGTTCCTGGGGGCCCCATAAATCTCTGTTTAAAAATCCATCAGAATATGGAGGACCAACTCTGCCATATTTGAAAATAAATACAGAAATAAATAAGTGCTCAATTAATAAATAAGCGTACAATTAATTGCCCCCAAAAATACAATAAACAAATAAATGTAAGTAGAAATTAAATTATACAGTGAGACATTGATGTATATAACTCTTTTAATGAGCTTCTTTATTTTTTTGCCTTTGTAATATGTACCTTATTTATATTTTTGTCCTTTATAATCTTAAACTTTATATTTTAATTACTTATATTTTTAAGTATTTATTTATGTGCATGTGATAATATTTTTGTCTGTTTTATTCTTCCTTTGTATTTTTTTTACCCTAGTTATTTCTTCGCCGCTAATATTCAGTGTGTCTCACTTAATAACCCCCCTTCAGTGTCCACCATATTGGATCAATCCATTTGCTGCACATGTTCATAAAGGTCCAAACAGACAGCAGCAAAGCATTTGAAACTGACGGAGCGAATAGCAGTGTTGCCAACTTAGCGCTTTAGTCGCTATATTTAGCAACTTTTCAGGCCCCTCTAGCACTAAAAAGCTCCTAGCTCCAAATCTAGCGACTTTTTTCTACTACTGGAGACTTTGGAGACGACATCTAAAAGCAGCGAACTCTGCTCTCCAGAGCAAGTAGATTGGTAACCCCGCCTCCTGCTCTCCTCTATCTTATCTGCTGTCATGATTCATGCAGCTATTATTTCATCCAAATGAAAAATGGAGAACAGATAAGCAGATCATGGCTTGTCTACAGTGAAAAGAAGGACTGGGTTATTTACTTTGGCCTTTTTGGAAACACAGGAAGGAGCAATCAGCTAAGTGAGCTTAGTGCTTGGAAAAAATCTTTCATTCCTATAGACACTGCATGAAAAGTCAGCTGAGGACAAAACATAGAGAGGAAAACAAGAAGAAAAGGGACAAGAAGAGAGGGACACAACCTAGAACAGATAATGGATGTCTATTCTATTAACATTTCTCTATCTGTAGAATGTGTCTGTTCTATGTGTTGTCTTCTCCATTCAGAGGGCCCCCTGTGTTTCTTTGCCTAGGGCCCCAAATATCCTAAATCCGCCCCTGTTTTTATTCATAAATATGGCCCTTTCTCTTCACCCAGTATATTAAACTATAAAAAAAATTATAAAATGAGATTATTTGAAAACAAAGAAATATCAAAATGTGTTTATATGTGGCAGAAACCCACCTCACTGTGGGAAGCCAGTGAAGAGAGTCACAAAATGACCTTTGACCTTCTCTTTGTAGGTGAAGAAGACAACACAGCAGTGGTCTGGTTTTGGCTTCATGAAGGTGAGGTCCATCGCTGCCCATCCTGTGGCTCCCACTACAAGCTGGTGCCTCATGAGCTCCCCCACTAACCTACAGCCTGGTGCTGATGGGGCTTCATCCTCATGGCTGCTGCACACTCCTGCACCATTCAGCTCATCTTACTGCAGCAGTCCTTCCTCTTCAAGAACATTGGGGCTGTCATCCCCACCCTGTGGAGCGCGTTACGGGCTCTGTGTCCTTCCTGCTATGATGACAGTTGTTTTATTTTACTGTTTGACCTCACCAGTCTTTGCTTTACATGTTCCATGTACATTTATTCCAATGTTCTTGGAATATCAGCCAGTTTACTCCTATATACGTGTTTTACACTGTCATAATGGGTCCACTTAACTGTTGTTACTTGTTAATGTTAACCAATAAACATTAAGAGCTAATTGTCAATGCACATTTCAGCCTGTTTCCTTCAAGTTTTCTTTCAGAGGTTAGAATTTTGAATATGTCCAGACTTTTCCTTTAACACTAGAAATCCCACAGATACGAGAATTTTTATCAGCCTCCAGTCCCCCCAACAGTACTTCACAACCCATGAATCCCTTTTCAGATGTAAATGCCCCATTAGCGCAGTGGCTGGAGAACAAATCCACCCCCCCTTCAGTTTCAGCTAAAGTCTCTCACTCTGAGCGTGTTTTACCTGAGAGCAGGGGGGGGGGGGGGGGGGGGAATCATATTTATAATTAAATATAACTAGGTCTACGTCATCAGTGTTGCCAACGCCGGGATGATTTCAGTGCAGCGATCAGACGATAAATGATCTGTAGAATGAAAATAGCTGCATGAGCTGGAATGCTGTAGAAAGCAAGAATATTTCTACAATAATGAGCATCTGGCTTATTTATTAGGGGGCAAATATATCTCAAGTGATCTCTTCTCTCTCTCTCGCTGCGGAGAGAGACTGCAGACTGTTGGCAATATGTTCACAGATTGGGCTTTTCCGGATCAATAACTCGTCGGCGGATTATTTATTCTACAAGCAGACACCTCTCCCCAACCACAGCAAGGCAGACGGTGAGCTACAACCGTTGTTTCCTAAAAGCGTGTCTCCTATCGCGCTCACCCTATGCAGAGCTCGCTCTTCCGCAAATACTTAGGGACCGTCTGCAAGTTGCAAAATAATCAGAAAAATATTCAAAAGCATCACCAAGGAGAGGTGGATTATTATCAAATTCATTTAATCTGTATCTTATCTCATGTCTTTTATATCACATTAATTGGATTTGAAAACAATTCTTTGAGGGATTTCCCAAAGCCTGAATGACAAATGGCACCTCTATTTTATTATTAGAATAAGTATAAAATGAGCAGATCATTGTAGTGCCTCCAAACTTGTAGGATACATAGATAACCTCATCTAGTTCAGAGTACAACTCTTTGGGAAAATGTGCTAAACTTATTTTCTTTTATTTTTTTTTAGATTTTTCACTTTTATAAGTATATAAAAGCCAATAATTAATTATGACTTAGAGACTTAGGTTTATTTTTGTCATTTTGTATACACAAGTGTAAACAAAATTTCATTTAGAGCAGCTCTAGATAATTTCATATTTTAAAGTGCAGCTTTGAAGACAGTAATAAATACATTAAAAAAAATTGTAATATAAACATATGACTCTTTTTTTTCTTACTTTGGGAAGACTGTATTTTTGGAGATTTTTTCTTTGTTATTATAAGCACAAAGCCAATAATTACACTATAGAGGCTATAGGCTGGGAAAAAAATAGAAGCAGAGATACAAAAAGCAGCTGTAAAAGGCGACCCAGTCCAGTTCATAACTATAGAGATAGCTCAGGATAACCTGAGCCACTCTAACTATAAACTTTATCAAAATGGAAAGTTTTAAGCCTAGCCTTAAAAGTAGACAGGGTGTCTGCCTCACGGACTAAAACTGGTAATTGGTTCCACAGGAGAGGAGCCTGAAAACTAAAAGATCTGCCTCCCATTCTACTTTTAGAAATTCTAGGAACCACTAGTAAACCTGCAGATTGAGAGCGAAGTGCTCTGTTAGGAACATAAGGAACAATCAGATCTCTGATATCAGATGGAGCTTGGCCATTTAAGGCTTTATATGTGAGAAGGAGGATTTTAAATTCTATTCTGGATTTAACACGAAGTCAATGAAGAGAAGCCAGGATAGGAGAGATATGATCTCTCTTTTTCATTTTCATCAGAACTCTGGCTGCAGCATTTTGGATCAGCTGAAGGCTTTTAACTACAGTTTGTGGACTTCCTGATAGTAAAGAATTACAATAGTCCAGCCTTGAAGTAACAAATGCATGGACTAGTTCCTCAGCATCACCCCTGGACAGGAGATTTCTCATTTTTGCAATGTTTCTCAGATGAAAGAAGGAAATTCTAGAAACTTCTTTGATCTGGGATTTAAATGACAGGTACTGATCAAAAACAACACCAAGATTTTTTACTTTATTATCTGAAATCAGTTTAATCCCATCCAAATGAAGTGACTGGCTAATCAGCTTCTTTTTCAAAGACTCTGGTCCAAAGACTATAACTTCTGTTTTGTCTGCATTCAGAAGGAGAAAGTTAAGAGTCATCCAGGTTTTTATGTCTTCAAGACATGCCTGTAATCTACGTAATGGGTTAGCTTCATCTGGATTATAGACAGATATAGCTGGGTATCATCAGCATAACAGTGGAAATTAATCCCATGCTGTCTAATAACTCTACTGACTGGGAGCATGCATAAAATAAAGAGAATTGGTCTTAGCACCGGTTCCTCTGCTACTCCACAGGTAACCCTTGAGCGTGTTGAAGATCTATCATTAACATGAACAAACTGAAATCGATCAGATAACATTTAAACCAGTCTAGAGCTGTTCCTTTAATTCCAGCAAAATATTCAAGTCTTTCTAAAAGAATATTATGATCAACTGGATCAAATGCAGCACTAAGATCCAACAGGACGAGCACAGATACAAGTCCATTATCTGAGGCCATGAGAATATCATTAGTGACTTTCACCAGAGCTGTTTCAGTGCTATGATGAGCTCTAAACCCAGACTGAAACTCTTTAAAAAGTTCATTATGGTGGAAGTGATCACACACTTGTTTGGCAACTACTTTCTCAAGAATTTTAGATAAGAAAGGAAGATTGGATATAGGTCTATAATTGACCAAGTCATCTGGGTCAGTAGAGGTTTAATTACAGCAACCTTAAAAGCCTTTGGTACATATCCCTGTAACAGAGATAGATTAATCACATCTAAAATGGAGGAGGAGATCAAAGGGAATACCTCCTTAAATAACCTGGTTGGAACTGGATCTAACAAGTTGAAGGCTTAGATGAAGACAATAATTTTGCTAACTTTGAAAGTTCAACTGGATCAAAGCAGTCTAAACCCGGTTCAGATTCCATGACTACCTCAGATGCTGCCTTACCTTCCAGAGACAAACGGATAGAAGAGTGCTAATGATCTTATTTTTAATAATAAAATCTACTTAGATACAGAGATATCACAGAAAAAATAACTTAATTCAGATGGAGATCATCTGGACAGTATCAACACTCCGTTAATCCAAACAGGAAGTGAACAGGCCCAAACATGAAGGGTGAATGCACCAATCGCAATATAAAGACTGCACTTGCCAAATACTGCGGGGAGGATCAAAACGATCGGGACATCCATCTACAGCACCTGAATTAATTGGAACAGAAGCGTACTTGTGACATCACCACATTTAAAGCTAGTCTGGAACTGCATTTCACCTCCTTCTATTTAAAGTCTAGACAATATTAAATTATTACTTTTTCATTTAGTGAAGAAATAAATATTGACACAGTCAGATATCACAAAGGCTTTTTTTGATATACAGAATTGTTTTTAATATAGAAGATAGAGAAAATAATTATGACAAATCCGTATTAGGTCTGTAGGTGGCTGTAAAAAAAAGTTGTTTTGATTTCACTTTAGAGGAATTATTTATCATAAGTTCTCCTACATTGGCTGCAGAGCTAGCCTCAGCCAGCTACCCCTCTCCCTCATTCTGATATTCCTAGTGAAGTTGCCATACAGATTTGCTAACCAGTTGTATTTCTTTTGTGTGAATGCACCATTAGAGGTTGGCAGTCCAGGTCCAGAAAGTGAAAAGCCTGTACCGAGATTAGTTTAAACCATTTTCATGCACAGCTCCATAGGAAGGAATAACCTGGTGTAAACAGTGTTTTACATTCTGGATCTTGATTGTCACCGGCTTCAACAAGCAAATCAAATGAGCACTATCACCTCAGAGTTTACGTCACTCCAACACTTTCTAAGATTGTGCATTAAATGCAAACCCCTGACATTTTTTTTTTTTTTTTTTTTTTTTTTTTTTTGCTCTTACTGTTTTTTAATCTTTGAGTTTGTCCTGTGTTGTGGTGATAATTGTGTTTTATAATCTGCTCAAATGACCTGTACAGCGCTTTGATTTTAGCCTTGGCTGACTGAAAGCGCTTTATAAATAAAAGTTGAGTTGAGTTGAATTGCTTTGGAAATACAACTGACTTCTGATCCACAGTGTGAGCTGAGCTGCATTTTGGTTCTGGATCTGTTCTGACACATTCGCTGTATAATAGGCTGTCATCGCATTGAAGACTTGAGATGAAATATTAGAAATGTTGGCTAAACAGAAGCCCAGTAAGAAAAACAAAAAAATAAGAGAAACATTTGAGGCAAAGGGGCAAAGGCAGCATTCATGGTTGGCAACATTTTTTGTTGTTTTATTTTCCAAATGTGGTGGGAAACAAATTACAGTGTGAGGGAAAAAAAATGGCACTGAGATGATCATTGGTGTTAATTTCAGGGTTAGTCAGAGATGACCTCCACATAGTTGGCAGGGAACAAGCCATAATGTCCATCAGGTCCATAACCTCTCCACCAGCCTTCATCCAGCATTTCAATATCTGTTATGATGTCATCAGGGTCAAAGGTGATCTCAGTGTCATCAGCTGTGGAGGACAGGTAATCCAGGGGACACAAATGGAAAGCTTAGTTCAAAATGCCGCTCCAACCTTTTTTATTCAGCACATGACCCAATAATAAGTGACGCTTCGTATGATGATAGATTGTTACTGTGGTAGAGCTGGGAATATGTCAGATGTGGTTAGAGGTGTCAAAAGTATTTATGTTTATTACTCAGGTAGAAACATAAATCCTACAGTTAGAGTATTAACTTAACCTTTTTACTCCAGTAAAAGTGCAAAAGTACTATTTTTTAAAACTACTTAAAGTATAAAAGTAAAAGTAATGCATGAAAAATGTTAAGGACAGATGCTTTACTGCACTACCCTATTAAAGAAACATTTTCCCCCATTTCTAGATGATCATTTCCTTAGACTTAATTTTTTTGTTTTTATAACTAATGGTAATGGTGTCATATTTAACTTTGCATCATCTTGAAAAACTATTTATTTTGCTATGTGGTGGACAACAAGTTGGGGCAGCACCGTGTCCAACCACAAAGTAACATGGTTTTGGTTCTGTTTAAGTTTTATCTTTGAGTTTTCATTGGTTTTATTTCTGTTATGTGTTATTCTAGTTATTTTGTATTGTATTTGAATTTTTAGGTATTTCTTGTTTGCCCTCTGTTGCCCCCTTGTGTCAGTCTACTCTCCCTTCTAGACTCCTCTTCACACCTGCTCCCAATCTGCTGATTAGTCTTCGGTTCTCTCCTTTATATATGTACCTATATGAAGGATGAACCAGATCTCATAATTTCTATAATTCTTTCCCTGATATTTTAGTTGATTTCTTAAGATTTTTTTCATCAATGTCACACAAGTCTTGATGCCTTAAAGCGGGCATACGCTGTTCGATTTTTGCCCTTTTCAGGCCGACTGTCCGGTCGTGTGAGAATGTTTTCGATTGGGCCGACTTTCGCCCCGATCATGCGTAGTGCGTCATGCAGTATACAGGGGGGTAATGAGGGAGGATCAGCCTCAGGACCACCTCCCAATCAGGAATCATAAGATCGGGAGAAAATCAAACATGTTTGAAATTCAGTTGGCCATCGTAAGCTGCTCAGTGCGCAAAGAAGGATTCTTCTTCTTTCTCTCAGATGAAAACACAGAAGCATGGTGGGGGTGCGAGTGAAATGGAGTTCTTTCTGTAAAATTGACAGGCTGTAGTAGCCATGTTTGCTAAGCCATGTCTTTGTCCAAATACGTCGTCGCCTTTTCTTTTCAGCACAAAATTGAACAAAATTGCCAAGGTAGCGCATTTCACTCCAGTGAGCTTCATATTCCTCTTCTACTCATTTGGCTTCCGAAAAGATGAGTCAGAGTAGCGCCATCTCTCTGTGGAGCTGAGTCCGACGTGGTTTTTAGATGTGCAGTGTAAGCAGGTAGATCGCATCGAAGCATCGGGCCACACAGTGTAAGAACATACATCGTGAGCCCTGCGGTTTCATTGTACAGTTTGAGCTGTAGATGCATGCAACGATTTAAAAAAATCCTACAGTGTATGCCCGGCTTAAGATCAAGATTTTAACTTCCATAAAATTCATAGGGAAGCAGCTGTTCCAACATTTGCATTTCAGAATTCTCCCTAAATGTGCCAGACTTTACACGAGTGAATAAAGTGAATGTGATTGGTCGGTTATCAAGTGGGCGGGATTGTTGTGGTGGAAGGTTCACAAGCTTTTTGGTTGTGGCCGGTGTCTTGGAAGCATCTGGCTAACCAGTTAGCAACTTAGTGCTAGCAGGTTCCCAGTGGGAAATTCCATTGGGACCAAGTAGCACTAAATGACTGACTTAGAAACGACACTGTCAAGGAACGCTATGGACAGCGGAAACATGCAAGAGGAGGAGAGTTTAGTGTCGGAGGTCATGAATGAGTCTCCTCTGTCATAAATTTTTTATTTAGAGGAGGAAAATTGGGACGAAAATACTGTGGAAGAGCACGCGATGAACATTGAGAAGACTCCCCTTTCAATGTGAAAGGAAATGATTCTTATTTCAACCATTGCGTATTTTAGCTGCGATAAAGAGTTCATTTATATACATGTTTAAGCCAGAATGATTTGAAATTTAAATACGACTTCCCTACGACTTGTTTCAGATATAGTGAACCTGGTTAATAATGTATTTCTGACTTTAAAAAAAGTAGACATATAGCAGATATATTTCTCTTCCTTATTGTTCAAGCATTATTTAAGTAGAAATAGTTTTACTGAAATTAAACAATAGTGTATTCCAGTTTAAAGCGAGATCGTTGGATCTTTTTCTGCACATTGTTAGTATTTAGTTTCAGACTAAAATACATTCTGCAGGAGCTACAAGCTTTTTACCAGAACAAGTACAGAAACCAGCAGTGTGTGTTTACATACCAGCCTGATAGTCGTAGAGAGCTCGAGCCCTGCACCCCTTGCCATTGTTAGCAGCTTCCTCAGCCTAGTTTAAAAACACAAAAAATATTTCAATAAAAGGGCTACAGAACACTGATCTATTTTCAAAATTTTTCTCAGATAAGTTTGGCTGCACCTCAGTTGTATCCTGGTAAAAATCTTCATACAGATTCTCAGCAGACTGTACTGGATCTGGTGCCTGGTACAGATCGTACTGAACTGGACTTCCCACTGTGGGAGAATGACACAATTGGGAAAAAAAAAAGTGGGATTAAATAGAAGATATTTCCAAAAGTTCAGCATAAAAGTCCTCTATGGAAAACTGCCCAGACCCAAGTTTCTGGTTGGTTTAGATCCATACTTTATCATGCCTTTAAAGGAATTTATATTGTTTGACTTTTCCAAAAGAACAACAAACAACATAGTTTTTTTTTTAGATTGGAGAGAGAGTTTCTCTTGATATTGACAGTTAAAGTCTACAGTCTCCATAGGAGTTTGTATTTGTCAGTCTAGCATGATTTGGTCTCAGCTATACCTTTGTATTGTAATGCACTTTAAATCTGCAGGTTTACTAGTGATATCAAGAATTTCAGGGCTTTTTTTATCTTCTAGACTTGAATACTGATTTAGAGCTCAACTGTTTAGCTATGTTTTTCACCTGAGGAGCTATTACTGCAACTAACTTTTTACTTTTCTCTTAAAGGGGTGATAGAATGATTCTAAAGGGTATTTGGTTCTGGTCCCTAAGGTCTCTGAATAGGGTGTGTAACATTGGTTAGGCTGAAATGGCATATTAGCTGTTCTATGAGCCCTAATGCAAGCCTGGTTAAAAGCCCCAGAATGAAACGACAGGTTTTCTTCCTTTATGGAATGCTCATGAATATTTAGATATTTGTTGTCAGAAAAATGTTGATTTCTCTTCTATTATATATTCATTTATCCTATTTGCTCACTATAAAAGTTTTAACTCTGTTTCACTCTCAAGGTCACACATTTCTC